>CM038680.1:560610013-560887194 GCA_021605205.1 Aegilops longissima
TGCATCAAAGTCCTTATTGAACTGCATGATTCTGAGAATGTTCAGCTGAGAGCACATCTGAAGAGCTTCACCAAAGTACTCAGGATCCTTTTCCATGGCATCCGTGTCGATGGAGTGAACATCAACATAGAGATTCTTCTTGGCCTTGATCACATCAAAGTAGATGGCAAACTGAAAGCGGTTCCAGAACGGGTGGTTGACCAAATTGGGTTCTTGGTCTTCCGCATAGGGGTTGCGGTGAAGCCTTTCCCAGAACTCCTTGGCAGGCAACTCAGTCACAGTCTTGCCCCTTTGCTTTGGCCTGTTGGCAGGTTTCTTCTGGAGTTGAGGCGGAGCTGGCGCACTTGAGGAAGCACCTGCTGACTCAGAGGTGCGGTAGCGCTTGGAGGTTGCACGTCCGGGGTTGACATGGCGGACTTGCTGCTCAGGATGTTCATCACCTGGAACCAAACACACGAGCAACAGAAACAACACGAAAGAAAGAGCATAAGCCACCAAACGAAACAACATGGATCAAGGTGTGGTAGGAAATGATGGAACTGGGCATCCGACAATAGTACCGCAACCTACCCGCGGCAGTACCGCTCGCACGGTAGTACCGCTCAAGATGAGCGGTAGTACCGCTCAAGATGGGGAATGGCAGTTCCCTATTGCCGTGGACAGATCCGGCACTACCGGGATGCCAAATTCAAAAATTAATCCTACCAAACATCAATCTAAAGGGCCTAGAAGCTATCTCCATCCTACTCAAGCCTCTTCATCGCCAAAAACGAGAAAACAATGCCTATTGCCCATAAGAACTAGATGCAAGATCTAGGCAGAGAGAAAATGGGAACGGGGGCAATACTGGCATCCATGGCTAGAGGACGTGGTGGGGAACGACTCCACCGGAGGAAATGGAGAGGAACGGCCCGAAAACGGCGGCCGGCCGGAGCCCTCCCGCGGCAAGACGTCGCTGGAGCGACGAGGAAGACGAGCGAGTGGGGGCGAATGGGTATGGGGAGAAAACAACTCCCCCTGCCCCAACATAACCCCCCATCACCCGCCCCGCGGCGGTAGTACCGCTGGGGTGGGCGGTAGTACTTCTTGACGCTTATAAGCGTTAGTACCGCGCACCCAGCGGTAGTACTGTTCGGTCGCAAAAAGGACCGGCCCAACAAGGCATAGCTCAAGAAAAAGGAAACCGAGACAAAACAAGAACAGACACACACACAAAGCCAACAAACGAGAGCGAGAAACACACACCTCTCCAAGAGAGGGCGGTGGCCGAGGCCACCTATGTTTGAGTCAATTGGTATGGCACCGCAAAGAATTATCCTTGGGCCCATGACCAAAACTCGTCTTTGGAGCACAAGTACCATAAAAAATGGCTAATGTGAAAGAGTTGATCAATTTATGCATAATGGGGGGAGGGAGAGTTCATTGAGAGAACACCACTCCCCCTATATCCATGCCTACACCTAAACAAGTTAACAAGTTGAGTATGGTGGGGTGTGCAAGTGTTCAAGCAACATTGCTCGAATCAATGATATTTAGCTCATGCCTTAACTCGCAAAATCTTGCTTCATCCAAAGGCTTCGTGAAGATATCTGCAAGGTTATCATGAGTGTTGACATAGTTAAGCTCGATCTTCGCTCGCCTAATATGATCCCGGATGAAGTGATACCGAATTTCAATATGCTTCGTCTTAAGTGTTGCATCGGGTTGAGAGAAATCTTGATGGCACTTTCATTGTCGCACCAAAGAGGCACTTTGTCACAAATGACACCGTAATCCTTTAAAGTTTGCCTCATCCATAAGAGTTGTGCACAACAACTGCCGGCCGCCACATACTCCGCTTCGGTGGATGAGAGTGACACACAACTTTGCTTCTTGGAAGACCAACTCACCAAACAGCAACCAAGAAATTGGCACCCTCCGGAAGTGGACTTCCTATCCACTTTGTCTCCCGCCCAATCGGAATCCGAATACCCTACAAGCTTGAAATTTGCTCCTCTTGGGTACCATAAGCCAAAGTTGGCGGTATGACCCAAATATCAAAAGATTTGCTTGACCGCCACATAGTGGCTTTCCTTAGGTGCGGCTTGAAACCGTGCACAAATTCCCAGACTCAACATGATATCCGGTCTAGATGCACAAAGGTAAAGCAAGGAACCAATCATGGAGCTATATACCTTTTGATCCACCGCTTTACCATTGGGATCAATGTCAAGTTGGCACTTGGTGGGCATTGGAGTCGAAGCCGGCTTGACATCACTTAGCTTGAATCTCTTGAGCATGTCTTGAGTGTATTTGGCTTGGTTGATGAAGGTTCCTTCTCTTCTTTGCTTCACTTCGAAACCAAAGATAAGTGAGTGCGGCAAATTCCTCATTGAAAGCTTTGTTAGGGGAACCAAAGATAATGTCATCAACATATAGTTGGCACACAAACAACTCCCCTTTGACCTTCTTAGTAAAAAAGTGGGATCAATTAGCCCAACTTCAAAACCACGATCTTGTAACAACTCGATAAGGTGGTCATACCACGCACGTGGGGCTTGTTTCAGGCCATAGAGTGCCTTATCGAGTTGATACACATGATCAGGAAAGTAGGGATCCTCGAACCCGGGGGGTTGCTTGACGTAAACCAACTCATTAATAGGACCATTAAGAAAAGCACTCTTCACATCCATTTGTTGCAACTTAAAGTTGTGATGGGAAGCATAAGCAATCAACAAAGAATGGATTCAAGGCGAGCAACGGGAGCAAAGGTTTCACCGTAGTCGATACCCTCGACTTGGGAATAGCCTTGTGCCACCAATCTTGCCTTGTTGCGAATGATGGTCCCATGAGCATCTTGCTTGTTCTTGAATATCCACTTGGTTCCAATGACATTGTGGTTCCCCGTCGGCCTTGGCACCAATCTCCACACCTTGTTGTACTCAAAGTTGTTGAGTTTTTCATGCATGGCATTAAGCCAATCCGGATCTTCGAGTGCTTCATATACCTTTTGTGGTTCAACACAAGAGACAAACGCGTGATGTTCACAATAGTTTTACAATTGTCTACGAGTGCTTACCCCCTTTTGAATGCTTCCAAGCACATTCTTCATGAGATGACCCTTGGTGGAGAGCTTGGAGGCAATCTTGGCGGCACGACGCTCCAATTCCTCCTCTGTGGTGAGTTGAGGAGCGGTCACTTGATCATCTTGAGCGCCGTCTTGAGCTTGTTCTTGATATTGAACTTGCTCGGAGGAGAGAACTTGACCTTGGGCATCACTTGGTGTGTCAACACCGTCTTGAGCATGATCTTGCCCTTGGTCTTGCTCATGAGGTTGAGGGCCTTCACTACAAAAAAATACACTTCCGTGATGATACGTGTTTGTCACGGTACGTCGCGTTTTTTGTCATGCATGTACATCCATGACAAATTTATGATGTAATCAAGATAGTCATACCGCGGTCGTCAGAGAAGTGTTCCATGACATTACCAAAATTATCATCACGGAAGTGTCCACTTCCATGACGATAAATCGCGCTGTCACGTAAGTGCTTTCGCCAAGGGTGACCGACACGCGGCATTCACCGTAACGGAACGCCGCTAAGCTACGGGTCGAGTTTTGGATCCGATAACCCGTTAACAGCCCCGACCAATGGGGATTTTCCATGTAAAATCATCATTGGCTGGAGGAAACACGGTCGGCTCACCGCTGGGACAGATGTCATCCGCTCATTGGACCAAGTCGCCATGATACGGCGACACGTGGCACAGCCCAACAGAGGCCCATTCCTGTGAAAAGGCCGGCCCGTTTGACTTGGTCAAAAGGTGGCGGCCCGGCCCACGGAAAGCCTGTTAACAGCCTGTTTGCATGTAGCGTCATTTGGGCCGTCCCATATGATTCAGCCCGTCTTAATTTCCGGCCCATGTGTGGCCCATGACTTCTTTCGGCCCATATGAGGACCTTTGTAACTCTTGGCCCATTAATGGCCCGTGGTGAAACTGGCCCGTAATGAATAGTGTATCACTTTATACCCATTAACGCCCGTTATTCCATTGTCGCTTCAGCCCAAGTTATCTTTCGCCTTCTCAGGCCCATTGATTCTGGGCTCATTTGCAGATTCGTTACATGCGTCCGTACATCGCTATTTTTTGCTTGTGGGCCAAATTTAGCTCGTCGTTACATAATGGCCCGCTTGTGGACCGTTAAGACGCTAATGCTTTTCATGTCAATAAAACCCGCTGGGCTGTTTTCATAGAGTTATCGACTACGGCCTATTAACGCCCGTTATGGTCCACGAATAGTACGCCCATGATTGGCGAAATGATGATACGCCTCAGAGAAGGCCCATGGTTCCTACCGTAATACCCCAAATTTTCTCGCCAAGTTTTCGATATTAAAATTTTGCCGTGAGTTTTAAATTTTATTTCGTGGATTTTCGTAACTCTTCTTTATTGTTAAGGAGTTTTGCATCTTTTCCCAAGTGGAGCCTTCCAAAATATATGGGACTTTTATGCCAGCTCATTATAACATTTTCTTAATCATTGGATTTATTTATTAGATCTTTTCATCCCGAGCTTTATTTATTAAAATGGTTTGTTTTAAATTTTGGAGCCTGCTTGTACTACAACCATTTGATAGAATCACTTAAAATTTCAACCAAAATTTGAGATGTCATGAGATCTCTCTAAATGAATTATGTGCATTAATAAAATTATTTCATGGCTTATTTTGGGTTTTTCACCTGGTTTGCTTCTCTGGTCCAGTGGGCATTTTTGCACTACAACCCATTTAAATATTTCCCTAGAGCCTCCACCAAAATTATGGGATGTCAGTGGTAGCATGCCATTCAACTTTATGCAAAAGCATAGTGATGTTCTTTGGAAAATTTGAGTGCAATAGCCTCTTTTTCATTCTGGACCAGACTTGTGTTTTCTACTACAACTCTGTTATTTCTTGCTCTAATGACCTTGTGTTTTCTCATGCTTGTAGTCAACCCTGCAAAACACCTTAGTCCAGGAGCATGCTCTTTTTGGAACACTTTTGGTCCATGTAATGATGCCACTCACTTACTGCCCAGAAGTGTGGTTTTGCAAAACTTGCACTAGCAAGTTTCTCCTTTTTGCAAACTAATTCCACCACCCTCTATTTCATCCATAGAGACACTGATCTAGAGAGTTTGGCCACTCCAAGAGCTACCTAGGTGCCTTTGGCATTTTGTCAAACACCTTGTGTGCATGACCAGTTTTGGCATGACTTCAAGTTTACTTGGTGAACTTGATCTCCGGCCTATCCATCGTGCCCTTGATCCCTTGCTAACCTTAACCTAGCCTGGTTCCTTGCCAGCCTCACCCAAGCCCTCAGAGCAGGCCATGGCATTTCATCGAGCACCTTTCGGCGTGCTCGGGCGCGCCAGAGGCGTGCGCTTGGCACCCGTGATGCACCCGAGCCGCCACACACCTCAAGACTCAAAACTCGGCCCCAGCCAGCTCGCCAGGTCCCTTGCACCGCCACGCCAGCCCGACCACCCTCGGCATTCCATAGCGCCACCGCCAGATGGCAAGTGGCGGCTAGTCTGCCGCCGCCAGCAGTTCGACCGCTGTCGGCGCCGCCAAAGCCACCCCGGCTCGCCACCTACCCTTGTGAGCAGTACGTGCTCATCCGCAAGCGTGTTCCCTAGCCCCCGTCGTCGCCACGACCCCCCTGCTGCTACAGAACGTCTGTTCGCCGTTGTTCTTATCGCCGGCTGCCTCGGTCCAACGTAGCCACACTATATAAGGAGACCCAAGCTCAAGCCCGCACGCAGGCAGCCTCACACCGTCTTGCTAGTGCCCCCCTAGCCGCCAATTGGAGGGGAGCAGGCCATCTTCAACCTCTCCGGCAACTCCAGCCGCCGCCACTAACCAGGCCATTCCGACACATCCAGGGCATCGCCCTCTCCACTCTCTCCACTAGGAACTTTCCCTTCCTCCCATGATCACATCCCCCTACTCCATTTCGGTCGGGAACCACCGCGGCTCCAAAACCACTTCGCCCCGAAGCTTTCCTCCGCCGCCGGCAGCCCACGCCGTCCCCGCCGACCCAGCGACTACCAGTAGGATCACCTCGACCATGGATCCATCCTCGCCTCAGCCTCCTCAAGGACCCGCCGCTCACCGGCGACGGTCGACGGAGTCTCCGCCCGCCGGGATGAGGGAGAAGAAGGAAGGCGGACTAGTCAAACCTGACTAGTGGGCCACCTAGGACCCACTGTCAGTGAACATGCACGGTCCACGCGGAGTAAGTGGAAGTGTATTTCCAGATTACGCTTTCGACGTGTACGTATCAAATCGAACCGTATTTCTGTTTTTTCTGTTTTATTTTAAAATCAGATTTGACCAGAACTTTGACTCTCTATAACTTTTTAAATACAACTCCAAATGAATTGATTCCTTTTGCTACCTCTCTCAAATATTGTCTAGTTTATTTTAAGATTTATTTAAAAAAAATTCAAACCAACTTTTTGCGTTGTTTTTGTTTTGTGTGTTAATTCAAATATATTCTTTTAAATAGGATTTTTGAAGATTTCATGATGATTTGGATGCACCCTTCCTTCCCATGACCTGAAGGCAAGCATTCTGAACCCTGGTGAAATTTGTGTGTGTGTTGCATAGCACGGTGGCAACACCACCCCGTCATATACATGCGTCATTTTATGTGAGAATGTGACCCTATTTATGGGTGCATATTAATGAGTTTGTGCTAATAAAGTTGGCATGAATTGTGATACAAACCACCGTCATACGTCTCTCATGCATACCGGAAGGAAAGACCGGAAGGCCTCTGTCTTGGATAGACACGGGCTTGCCCCTAGTCCTCCGTCGAGACGGTCGTGTCCGGTATGACATGAGGGGTATGTCGCGTGATGTTTCCATCTGTTGTTTGATATATATATATATATATATATATATATATATATATATATATATATATATATATATATATATATATATATATGCATTGTTATGCTAATCATGCAGGAAATATTGCAACCTCCCGAGTCGACTGTAGATCGAGTCTTGTGCCAAGAACCCCCATACTTGCTTCAGATTACCACTGTCCCCTACACCAAGTAGGGTACTGTTCAGAAGTTGTCAACCCTTTCCTAGCACACACCATACAGAGAGGCCATGGTGGAAGATATCGAGGCATCCGTAGTCATGCCACCGGTCCGGGAGCATGGGTGTTTCGGTTGTAGCCGAAAGGGGTAGCTCCCAGCTTATGCCAAGCAGATAAATTTTGTGATCCCATGTTACGCCGAGGTTGTGGCCTCCCACTTAGAGTTTTGCTTAACAGGTGTCGTGGGTGATTCCGCACACATGTGAGTTAAGCTGGTGTGTGCAAGTTAGGTGTGTTTTCAACAAAAGATCAGAGACGGAATTAGTCCCGATGGACTAAAGGAACTGCTACTCGTGGGTAAAGAGTACACCCTCTGCAGAGATTAAACCTATTCGAATAGCCGTGTCCATGGTTAAGGATTACAGTTTGGGATGGGTCAAGTGTCGGTCTTAGTGTCGGTCTTCGGAGGCGAAACTGTTAAACTGTTAACTGAAATTACATATTTTGGATCATGATAATCACGATTATTATTGTTATTGTTGACTAACCCATGATTTTATTGGTATGATCGAATATCCCTGGGATGGTTCTACCTCCTGGATATTCACTGTGTTTATTTTTAAAGCCCTTTATGCGGTGTCGCTCAGACGCCCGATTGTGGCATTTTCTTTTAAAGCCCTTTATGCGGTGTCGCTCAGACGCCTGATTGTGGCATTTTCTTTTAAAGCCCTTTATGCGGTGTCGCTCAGACACCTGATTGTGGCATTTTATTTTAAAGCCCTTTATGCGGTGTCGCACAGACACCCAATTGTGGCATTTTCTTTTAAAGCCCTTTATGCGGTGTCGCTCAGACGCCCGACTGTGGCATTTCTTTTAAGGTCCTTTTTACGTGTCGCTCAGACGCCCGATCGTGGCTATTCTTTTGAAGTTCCTTATGTTTTTATTTCATAAATTTTAATACTACCATAATATTGCATATCCATAAATAACATGCTTGCACACACCAGAGTTTTATTTATCTTATGTGACTAACGTCATGAGCATATTATATTTTCAGTACATCATTGTTAAATCATGCCTGTGTTCATTGTGTTTGCGAGTACATTCAAAGTACTCACCGGCTTGTCCCTGGCTATTGTCTTGGCCAGATTTCATGCTTGGAGAGGAGCGTTGCGGTGACTGTCTCAGAACCTAGGCAACGGTGATAACAGCCACGCGAAGATAGGAGTTATCCTGGTCAGCTGTTCCTGTGGGAAATGGAGTCCCATAGACGAGGATATTTCATAACCCGCTTCCGCCATCAACCGTAGAAACCTTTTGTTTTACTCACAGGCCAGAATGGTCTTGTACTACAAATTGTATTTTGCTTGGATCTTCTGTATCAAGTTAGTGCATTATCAGCTAACAGTTATCCTGGGGCTGGTAAGCACAAGGGCCATTTTTCTGGGATTAACACCCGGAGAATCGGTCGCCACACCTACAGCCCGTATGAGGCCCATGGATAGTACGGCCCGTAGAAGGCCCATGGATCGTACGGCCCGTAGAAGGCCCATGGACCCTGCGGCCCGTAGAAGGCCCATGGACCCTAAGGCCCGTATAGAAGGCCGATGGATCCTACGACCCGTATAGAAGGCCAATGGATCCTACGGCCGGACGAAGGCCCATGGATCATACGGCCTGCAGGAGGCCCATGGTTACAACAGTCCGTGTGTTGCCATGATTATTTTGGCCTAGTTACCAAAAAATAGGCTATTGTGGCCACTAGAAAAACACGTAAAAGAACTGCAGTGACTACAAGCAAACAACTAAATAAGACAATAAGGAAATAAATAAGCAAGCAATTAACGCTAGCCTATTACCGCTATTACACATATTACATCCACTGGGCATCAAAGTTCGCCACCAGTGCAAATATAGGGAACAAAGCAGCATATTACATACACTGGCCGTCAAAATTGGCCACCAGTGCAAATAAACGCGATAGCAAAACAAGAACATAACTAAAAAAACTTCAAAAGAGCTCAAGAAATGTTATCCTGGGTATCTATCATGCTGGCAATAAGCTTAGCAAGCTGATTAGCTTTGTCCTGTTTGGCGCTAAAATCCTCCAACCGCTTGCTGTTGCACCAGAAAGTATGCATCTGAATGCTCCAGGGACTTCCGCGGTCCTTGCGCTTCTTGTCGCAGCACAGCTGATCGATGTCTTTCAGCTTGTAGTTGAGACTCAAGAAACCGAAGTGATTCAGACAGTGAGTTTGAATAGCTTGTGCGAGCAGTAGTGGCCAGTAACTCGGACAATAAACCAAGACACGACTTTGGGGTTGTCTCGCTGTCTTCAAGATAGTCTTCCTTAGCTGTTTTATCAGCTTTTTTGGAGACCAACAAGGATGTGCCACTATCCTGAACCTTATCTGCATTACTTCCTTTACCATTGCTTAATAAGGCAGTCTTCCCCAATATTCTGTCAGCATTCTAAAAGAAGAAACAAGTAGACACATAACAATTTTAGCATGTACAAGTATATGAAACTCATTTCGGTGAACCAGTTCATTAGTAAGATGGACAGGATTAATCTACCAAGTCTTCTATTGCCAAGTACTAGTACATGGCAAAAGCATCAAACAAACATATATCTATGTCCTATGGTCACTGCATTGTCTTGCCAAATCAAAATAGAGACACGGTTCAAATCATATCAGTTCAAGACAAAGCAGCAGTGAAAGAATACAAAGCGTGAGAAACTACATGGCACAACAAGATTTCAGATGGGTACCACGGGTCTACATGTACAACAACACTATTGGCTTTGTTGTGATGCTAGTAATGTGCATGATATGAAAGTCAACTGTATACACAATTGAAACTGAAATCAACATAGCTATTGATAAGAGCAAACCTGTTAAAGAAACATGCGTGAACATACCTGCTGTGCCATTGGAGTTTTGATTGGATCCTTCAATTTAAAAATAAGTTTGTATGAGTAAATACAGTGATTCAAGAGCAAAGCAATCATAGTTAAAAAAAGGCACGCCTAAGCGAAGCGCTTAAGCGCGCTTAGGATCTAGGCGTTATAAAACGATTACGCATAACTACGCATAATCAGTGCAGAATCAAGCATAAGCATGCGCTTTGGTCAGTAAAGCACAAGGCGGTGGCAAAACGCACAATTAACGCCTAGCACTTTTTTGAACTATGATAGCAATGCAATCTTAAATTAGAACATTTATTCTTCAGGTTTAGGCACTTGTTCTACATGAACAGAGTACAGTAAGATGCAAGAATAAAATACTTAAATATAGAAAATGAGCTCATAGACCTTACCACATTCTTGGTTCGGGACCAAGATGTAACAAGGCATTCCTACCATCGCCCAAAGAAATGTGTCTCAGAGAACGTAAGGGAATTTGATGAGTTTCTTTACCGGTGAAGTACGTTTTCTTCAGGTAATTCCAATACTGCCACCAAGCATTCTTGAAGATAGCAGAGGTATTAGCAAATGTTACCTCATCCTGAGTTTCCAAATCGGTCCTTCCCTATAGAGAAAAATGGGAAAATTTACTGTATTATAACCACCATGGAGGTAGGATGTATGGGACGAAGCAAAGTAATTGCCACGAATAACATTACTTACACATAACTCCTGGACAAACACCTGCAACTGGCATTTTCCTTCATCTTCAGTATAATATTTCCAAGATGGGAAGATACACACGTATGATTTAACAACATAAAATGCGATAGATGCTAAACTACGACCGGCTGGTTGTGCTTCCTCCATAGGAAAGGCGTACTAACTGGTGGAGTTGGGGTTCGCCGTGATAGTACTAGCCCTTTGGGCACTGGAGCTGCCTTACTAACTGCTCTTGTTTGGGAGCTCTGTGGTGGAGATGGTGCTGTGTCAACAGGAACTGGGTTACTATCGGCTAGGGTTGGGGTTAGATTGGGTGAAGCTGGTTCTCCGCCATCGCAGAGGGGTACAATCTCAGAGAGTTTGGGTTATGTGTGGTAGGGCTGGTTCTTGTGCATGTACAACCGGGGTGCTATCTCCACCAAGAGGTAGCACTGTTTTATTTGAAGACCGTGTTTTTATTCCGCTAGATACTGGCATCACCCACTCCAATTCAAATGGCTGATAAACAGGAAACATAGTTGAATGTACAGACATTGTATGAGATACAGATGCAATAGATAGTGTGGAAAAAAGAGGGCATGAAATAGTTGACATGTATATTGTTTAACTAAAACGGATAGCATGACATAATTTCACATATATGATGTCCATCTAAACTGGATAGCATAGCATAACATAATTCAAAGATATGATGAATAACTAAACATGATTGCATGATATAATTCACCTACATATTATCTAAGTAATCAGGATCGCATCATTTAATTCACATATGTGATTTATATGCTAAACAGAGGGCATTCGATATGATGTCCGAAGTAAGAACATGGTGTTGAATATTGTCTATATGATGTCTAAACTATGCAATGCAAGACACCGTATGCATGATATGAGCAGTATAACTGCCAAGTTAGAGCATACACCTCGGGGGGAATAGGATTGGTCATCTGTCTCTAATCCATCTCCGAGGAGCTATCGACCCAACAAGAGATCTGCTTGATAGGTAGCACCGCTCTGCTCAAGGCCTTGTTTTCACTCCAGATTTTTTCATCTCCCACCCAAATGGCTGATTCACAGAAGAGTAGTTTAATGTACAAACATTGTCGACAAATGGAAATGTAATGAAGAAAAGGATGGGCAAGATATCATTCAAATATATGATGCCTGATTAAACAGGATGGCATTGCACATTTCACATATATTATGGCTGGCTAAAAGACATGAGACTGCATAATTCCCATATATGATATAGAAACTAAACAGGTGGCATTACAAAACATGTCTAAACTAAGAAGATGACATATATGATGTCAAAAGTAGGCATTGCAAGGCAACATATGCATGATATGACTAACATCATCATGCCAAGGTAGAGCAAACACCTTGGGGTGTAAATAGGAGTGGTCACAAGGCGTCTAATCCGCCTCGAACAGATATCTTCCTCCGATTACAACTGGAGAGGGTGGGGAGGGTTTGCCATTGAACCCACTATGGAGCGATGTCTGCGTGACATTGTATTGCCGCACAAAACTCTTCTCTTTTTCTCTACATGTTCAGCATGACTGTGTACAATATTTGACATGCATACAAAAAAAATATGGTGAGATTATGTAAGGAGAGCATGCAAAAATTTAGGGTGATGGTAACAACCAGTGGATCGACATTTTTCCGTTGAACCAAAATAGCCCTAATGGATCGACGTGAATGTATAGTAATAAGTGATGCAACAAGTGTACAACCTCTTTGCCGTAGCCGTGTTGACCTCAGCATCATTGGGTTGGTCGATGAAGCAGTTGAGGCAGAGGTGGCTGTCGGAGGTGTGGAGGAAGATCTGAGGAATTTGTAGACGGCGCCCAAGGCATTGCTCACAGATGGATCGTTTCGTCATTGGAGCAGCTCCGTGAGCCGAGGACGCCAAGGCTGGAGCAGCACAAGATGTACATCGCCAATCTCAAGTGGGATTATAATAGCATCTCCAATAGATGATGTAAAATGGATGTAAAATTAACATCACCAAAAACCACCGACTACAACAGATGAGGTAAAACTGTTGACTCAACTTAATCTGTCAAAATTGAAATTTAGTGTGGAATCTGAATGCTACTGTCGAAACTGAACGCAATGGTAGCAGAGAGGCACTTGACATGTAGTTTAGGAGGGCCTGCAATTCATCTAACCTGCACTTCGAGCCGCCACCACCACCACCCGAATCGCTGCCCCAGCCCGCCTCGCCGCCTCAAAACAACTCACCACCGCCGCCTGCCAGCCTTCTAGGCCCCCACCCCACCCCGAACCCTAAGATAGATAGTGGGTACCTCTCCAGCGAGCCTCGTCCCCACGAGGGTGGTTCTTCCTTAACTCCGGCGAGCCCCCCCAACCCCTGAAAATCGACTGACCCAAAGGTCGATTCAGTCGACTGAAGTGTGGCTCAATAGGAGCAGAGCAGCAACAAGAGCGAGGGGGAGAGCAGCAGCAGAAGATGGGCGAGCGAGCGATCGAGCGAGAGCCGGAGCAGCAGCAGCAGATCCGGCTGGTATGGACACCGCCGCCGAAGGGGCCTCAGACCGGGGAGAGCCGCCCGTGGAGATGTCGCCAGCGCGCCGGCTTCAAGGTAGCCGCCCATGGGGGTGCGGGATGGAGCACCGTCGGCGCCGGAGGTCGAGTTAAGGAGAATGTGCGATCGCGATGAGTGTACAACCTCTTTGGTGGCGCCGAGTAGGCCTCGCTTCCGTCCCGAGGAGTCGGTGAGGATGCTGCGTTCCGTGGAGCAGGTTAAGGCGGCGCTGGGGATGGAGCACCCGCGATAGACGAGGCGATCGTCGGAGCAGCTCCTTGGAGGTGGAGGACGGGGCGGCTGAACCGGTGGGACGGCGAGATGGACGACGGATCCTCATCCGAGGAGGTGGATGAGGGACGTCGAGCTATTGCGGTGGATGACGACGTCGAGCTATTGCGGTGGACGACGTCGTCGAGGAAGAGGCTCCGGCTGGGCAGCGGTGACGTGGCGGACGGAGGAGGGTGGGGTTTCACGACTGGAGCGGAGAGGTTATGGCGGCCTGGGATTTCGAATGGCGAAAAGGGGGCGAAGGGAGTGGGTGAAGCATGACTTAGGGACGCGCTTGTCCAACATGTCGGGTGTGTTACAAAAGTACCCCCCACCAATTTGAACTAGCGGCCCTTTCGGCTCAGGGTTAGAAGGGGGATTTCACATGTCGGGATTTGGCAGCTGGAGGGAGTTTTCGCGCGCGTTGTAATTTCAGGACAGCAAGGCGCGGGTTGTGAAGGCGCCAGTTTTGGGAGCACGATATCTGAATTTTCGGGATATAACAAGACGCGTGTTGAATTTTAGGGACAAGCCTAACATGTAGTAATATTGTACTTGTACATACCAAATCAATTCGCACTTCCCTCAACCAAAAAGAAAACAAAAAAAATAAAACTATTCACACCACACAAAGAGAGAGTCTTGCCCCGTTTTACTATACAAATGATATTCAAAGCTACTCCCTCCTTCCATCTATATAGGGCCTAATGCGTTTTCCGATGCTAACTTTGACCAAATATTAGAGCAATGATATATGACATGCAACTTACACAAAGCACACAGTTAACTTCGTGTGAATGGTTCTTTCAATGATATAATTTTCACATTGTGCATGTCATGTACTATTAATCTTGTCAATAGTCAAAGGCGGTCTTAAAAATCTCATTACGCCCTATATAGATGGAAGGAGGGAGTATGAATCCATGTTATGTCCGATTAAATTTTTTCGCTTGCTGTATAATGCATGTAACCTACTCATACCAACATTTTAGTGCATTCCAAATGTCTATACTACCCCTGCAATTCGAACTAATTTGAATTCGTTTCTCTATTTCAATAAGAATCTACAATCATGATTGTTGCCAACTTCAACCATCATAGTTTCCTTGCTATCCGCCAGATATAAATCGAACGGCCTATAATGCAGGATGGCAGGCACACCATCATCAACAACTCTGTTTTTTTATAAGAGTAGAGATAAAATATATTAAATGTAGTATAACATATTCATAAACACACCATGTGTATCACCATTATATATATTCACAGATGCGTTAGTTTAAAACACTATGATAAATTCTTCAAATATCCGAATTCGCTTTTTATAATGAAGTATATATGATATCTATTCGTCTTTTACACCCACACAACCCTCTTATCTTTGTAGCTAGCGCTAACTTTCTCTTGTGCATGCACACGCCCGCATCCCTCTCACCCTCCCTCAGCATTCTCTAGCTCCATCACAAAATTTGCCTTTTTTCACTTTAGGTCGCTCACCCATGGTGTGTGTAGGCCACCCAGCTCCTTCTTTACGGCACACATCGATCGATATGCCTCTCTAGCCAGGTGTGCCTAGCACAAACACAAGCTTCCCCTCTTCTCTTGTCACCGTCCATGCCTCACTCCCACCACTCTTTTCATAGTTTTCGTAGTCGCACACTCCTCCCCGCTCGATATAGTATGCCTCTCGTACCACCTCCTACATGCATCCCTCTCCCTCTATCCTTCTCCTCGTGCCTCATTTGCTTCTAACACACACATGCATGTATACCGATCGATCTCCCAACATATATCTAGATCAACTTTAATTAACCCCCCCCCCCATCGATCGACGTACCTCACAAGTTATGTCTCTCCTTTCTCTAACAAAGGACGATTGATCTTCCTATGTAGTTATGTCTGCTTACCACAACCACATCATTCATGCATGCCTCCTGACCCGTCTCTCAGACGCATGTGCACAAACAACAAGCAACCATCTCCTCTCTTATTGATATTGCGGGCGTGCCCTCCATTTGTCTAGCAAGCCTATCCCACTATTTGTTAGAAGCAACTCCACTACCACCCCCTCCAACACTCTAGCTTTGTCTCTCTCCCAACCTTATTCCTCTCCTGCACATATGCATGGATACCGATCGATCTCCCTTAATACATGAGGCAGATCGATCTCCTTAATACATGAGGTAGGCCTGTCTCCTCCTCTACACATATACCAGCCATTGTACCTCTATAGTTAATTGGGCCTCCCTCTTCCCCCACCACACACCGATAGTCGAGCGCTGTAGGTAGGTATCCATGCCACGAGACAAACTGCACATGTCCCTCTCACGCTCCAAAGGGCCAGCCACTCTATATCTTTGACGTGGGCACACACAAATTGATGGCACTTTTATCGATCGTATACAAGACACACACACATCATCCCTCTTTTCGATTCTATGGACACCTCAAGCCGATGATACCTCCACTCTCTTCTCATGGATCGCCCCCTCTATATATATGTTATATCCAGGACTCTATTTCACACACATTGCATATGTTACATTTTTGATTGACCCCCCCAAAACTCTCAAGAACCCACACACTATATCTCTCTAGGTTTGTATCTCTCTCACACAACCCCATGTGGGTGGTGTATGTATACAAGAAGAGAATAGGTGCACTGCACGCACTCACGCCGTGCCCAGCCACACCAGCGTGGGTACACGGTGGAGCTCATTTCTTTACTTAAATGGCAGCCCACGTGCTAATTTGAACGCCTGTAGCAGTTGTTTACCTACAGAGGTCGTGTACCACGCCGCACTAAACAAAGTTCGACTTGACGATTGCCGCGTTATTTTTAAATAAAGTTATAGCGCCAATGGCACGTACACATAATATAAAAAGATTTTTATGGAGAAAAAGGTAGTCCACTCACTATATACAATGGAGCCTTGCGTGCCTGGTTTGTCGCTCTTCAGAGTATCTCACACAAGGCTGCGGTGGCCTCTCTCTCTCTCTCCCTCACCGTTAGTCACTGATCAGGCTACATCCCGTCCGCCGGGGGTAAGGGAGTGCGGTGGCCTCTCTCTCTCTCACCGTTGGTCACTGATCCGGCCGCATCCTGTCCGCCGGGGGAAAGGGAGGAAGTGCATCGTTTCTCCGTTCGACGGTGCCGAGGCAAGCCGTCCCGATCTGCGGTACACGCCGTTCTCTCTGAGCAAGCTCCGGCGCGGCAGGGCCTACGCCACCTGCTCGCAGATTCCGCCCGCCGCCGCTCACCTAGTTACATCCCGACGACCTCCAGGTATCCCCTCTGGCCTTGCTCCACTGCCCATCTTCCCACGTCGCTCCATGTGGATCTTCCATAGTTCTTTGCCCAAAACGTAGCTCGTGCAGCATACTTTCCATATTGCATTCTCGTCCTCACACCGTTTTAGACAAACACAACCGTGTTGTTATCTTCCCTTAGGGCAAGAAATATGCTTCTTTTTTATCGTCGCATGTGTTATCAACAATTATTGGCCAGTAATTGTTTCCTTTTTACCTCTTTTTTGCAAATAGGGCTATCCATTTCACCTCGTTGCTATTGCGACCTTTTGGTGAACTGCACAAATCACTTTTTTCTTAAGAGTGTTTTGTGCAGTTGTACTAAAATGTTACACGGGCAACGTCTCTACATTTCAGTGCTACTGCACAAAGGGAGATTGGTTTTGCTCTATCCTCCTCATCCAACTCCGAGCCTAATCTTCTCCAACTAGTTACTCTTAAGAGAGACTGCAAAGGTGACCAGCTTCTATTTGTGTGTTTATTGTTTCATCAGCAGCCCTCTATTATCGTAATCACACTTAATATCTTTGGAACAGGGACGCTCAGCTCTATTTTAGTGCAACTGCACAAAATGATCGGAATGTTGCATGCTCCAGACAGCTACTTTTTTCCCAACATGGCTTTTTGCTTTAGACAGAGCTGGGGGGACGTTGCTGCCAATGAAAGCATGGATCAATTTTAATTTAACACCTTCTCACAACTTTGTCTTCAGTTGTGATGTAATTATTAACTCTGATCTGCTAATAATTGACATGCATTAGCAAGGAAGTTAGTTTTTTTATTGTTTCCGAAAGAGCATCGATGGCAAGACACGCAAAACAAAAGCTGAAAGCTCACACCATTGTACAATTTCATGTCGCTGGAAAATTATTTGTATAGTACGTTAATTATGTAAACAAATGACGGAAGCTTGATAGCATTGCCAGAAGCCTCTTCATCATCCGGGTCCATGTGCCATGCACAAAATTATACTCCTTCGTTCGTCTTTTTACAAATTTCAAACGGGCATATTTTAGAGTGTAGATTCACTCATTTTGCTTCGTATGTGTACTCCCTCCGTTCCTAAATATTCTATTCGTCTTTCTAGAGATTTCAACAAGTGACTACATACGGAGCAAAATGAGTGAATCTACACTCTAAAATATGTATATATACATCCGTATGTGCCAGTCCATTTGAAATCTCTAAAAAGACAAATATTTGAGTAGTCACTCGTTGAAATCTCTAGAAAGACAAATATACTCCGGATTATATTTAAGAACCAAGGGGGTAGTGCACAAGGAAGTGGATCCTATACCATCCTGAAGGAATGTCACGAAGCTACAGTGACATGCGTATGTAAAACGAAGAAGAGATGGGACGAGCTACAGTGAAATACTGTAGCAATCACTGTGCGAATTTACTGTAGCATGTACAGAAAAATAAAAAAACTAATTTTATTGCACCATAATTTTGTTTGTATGTAATTTTTGTAAATGTATACAATAGATTTGTAATTTTCAAATTAATTATAATCATTTTAGGCTTAACCATATGGATGCGAAGAAGGGATATCACGGTTACTACAGCTTACGTGACATCCCTTCAGGATGTTAGAGGATCCGTTTCCAGTGCACAACCGCATGGGAGACTCAGCCCGATCGTTGCGCTGCATTAATAGTGAGTAATGAGCAGTCAAATCATAAGCCCCACCTTTCCCACTGTAAGTTGCTCAGAAGAAGCAACCATCAATACGCTCTTCTTTGAATCCGCTCATACTACTCCATCCGTCACTGTTTATACAACGCGCTTTAGAAAAAAAATCTGTGGGACCAAGGCGACTAGCGACGGGCCTGAAAAATAGCATTGGTAGTTATAGCATGGCGTACACATATGCATGCAGTGCTTCCACCCCGGGAACACACATGCATGCACTTACTCCACTCCGTAGTAGTACAGTACATGGAGAGAAAATTGTGGACTTGATTGCGTTACCACGCCCAAATTAATTGAGCATTAACTAAACGCCGTCTAAAGTCTCTCTGGTGGTGGAAATGCATTGAGAGAAATGCATCATAATGAAGCGCCACCTGTAAACTGTGACGGAGGGAGGAGTAGTATGAAAGTGCAAAACCAAGCACGCCAGATGGCCAGTCGGTCAACGCACCTCCTCTTGGCATATCACCGACATGTGGGACAGGAGGTGAGCAAACCGATCTCAATTGATGGCAAAGAGCCAACCCGCCGCTCCTTGAGAGAGATGAGGAGCGAGAACACACAGACGGGCTCGCACAGAGGCCAAGATATATTCGAGCATGGTTGGTTGATCGATATCATTCATTACATGTTGGGCTGCAGTTTTCCGCCCTTGTTCGGAATAAACGTGTACTTTATCAGAGATAAAAAAATAAGAGTACATACGCTCCACCATGCGGTTCTAGTAGTAGTACTACTCGTACTACTGCGCTTGGCTCTTCGCCTCTTCGTGAAGTCGAACAATGATGGTACTCCGCATGTTGGGTACTATAGTGTATGCCTCTGACAATCTGACACCGAATGGACTGATGCATGTCCACCGAGGGTAGGTTGCATTAGTCAAAAGGCGTAAGCGAGCTTCACCTTGTCCTGCAAGCTTCTCCTCGTTCTACGAGTTGACGGGACACACCAAAAAGTAGTGCTAGTCCATACTCCCTCCTTTCCGGTTAATATGGCTTAATATTTTTTTCGGGTAAATGAGAGTGCTTTATTCATATATAAGCATTCTTAGGACGATCAGCCAAGACACTGGTCACTAGGAAGCGAGGTACCCCGCAAAAAAAGAAGTAGGAAGCGAGGTGTTTCATCAAGCCAGCTCTCGGCCACATTCAAAGTGCAGCAAGCACGGTTTGCACGAAGATGCGCCGCAAGGTTTGCTGACCTGTTTACATGCTGAATAACAAAAAAAGAGGAAATATTACCGAGCGCTAATATTTGTAACAGGATATGAGCCAGAATTAAGCGAGAATTTTGGCGAGTGTTCTATGCAATCAACTTCCATTTTCACATGCGAGAACCCTTGAAGAGAACCAAATGTGTTGAAGATTGCTTTATCACATTTTAAAATTATAATAAGAGTGCAGACGCTACTCCATCCGGTTCCTAGTACTAGTATAGTACGTACCTTTATAGACTATAGTAGTAGTACTAGTACTAGTAAACTTTGCGCTTGGCTGTTCGCCTATTCGGGAAGTCGAACAATAGTAGCACTAGTAGTATAGTGTATGCTTCTGGCAATCTGACACCGAATTAGCTGTTGCACGTCCACCGCCTGAGCGAGGGAGAGCTTGCATTAGTCAAAAGTTTCTCCTTGTCCTGCGATCCACCGTGCGCAAGCTTCTCCCGTCCTGCAACCTTCTCCTCGTTCGGCAAGTTGACGGGACACATCAAAGTAATGCTAGTCCATACTGCCTCCTCTCCAGTTAATATGGCTTAATTTCAAACGAGATAAATACACTGTCTATCACTGTATATTTGTAAAAATACGGTCAGTGGACTTCATAATACGCCCATTGCGCTCAATATATATATTTTCCGGTGTTTATACGGTCACTAGCTCACCCTGACTGAGTATGTGTGTGCATGCACATGTAGGTTGAGCACTTAGCGTGACCGTGTGTGTTCGGTCGTGTGCTCGGACATGCATGCATTAGGGCGTCGCGCGCTTTTTTGCGTCAATGTGTACGTGTGACTGTTGCATACACGTAGGGGGAGTACGTGTAAGGGCCACTAAGGAGCAGTCAAATCACACAGTAAGTTAGTCGGAAGAAGCAACCATTATTTCACTCTTGAATGACACGTACGCAACATAAAATGGTTGATATGGAGAAAAAAAGAAAACCACTATATATACACTAGCAGGAGCCTAAGCTACAAGCCTGCTTGCTAAGGTTGCTCTCTTCACAAGCATAGAACGACGGGCCTGATCCCGCTGCTGGGGGAAGGGAACAATGTTCTTCGTAGACGCGGTCGACATCGGCGAGGGAGAAAACCCACAGTCGATGCGTCCCAATCGGGGGTCACCGCGATATGGGCGGATGTCGCGTCCCAACCGCCCTTCTAGCTACAGCTCGATGTCCCGGGTAGTCCATCTTCCTTTTGGAGCCGTCTTGCTCCACTGCCGTAGCTCCATCTCCATGTAGATCTTTCTCTACTTCTACCGGCCTCTACTTGTGATGATTTTATGTCTCATGAACTAGTGCCAGTACTATTATTCTAATCACACTTCTTTAATATCTTTGCCATCTGGGATGCTCAGGTCGATTTAGTGGAACTGCACAAAAGCATCGTATGATCCGAGGGTGCCAGCCATCTTTCCTTCGACAGGTTCTACCTGGCCAGGGAATTAAATCATGTTTAGGGCTTAGGGTTTAATTCGTAGTGACCCCATCAGTAGTTTTTCTTTCATACACGCTCTCACAACTTTTTTCTTTAGTTGTGAAGTAAATATTGGCTATGATCTGTGAATCATTGAGATGCATCAGCATGTGTGTTAGTTTTCCTTTGTATTTGATGGAATGTTGTAACGGGGCAACCTTGGAATAGGAATGAAAATGGAGTGGAAAGTTTCCGTTTTTCCAGAGAAAAATGGAAACGGAGAGAAACCAACGTTTCGTTTCGTTGGACCATGCCATCGAGCAAAACCAACATTTAAATCACGTCTGTCGTGTTCGTGTCTCACCCTCCTCCATTGCTCGATCCCACACGGTCGCTCGGCATGCCACTAACCGCAAACCGAGTATATAATAACTTTCCCGCCTGCTTGTCGATGGATCGCGCCATGGAGTACTAGCACAACTAGAAGAGATTGACGAGTTGGGGGAGGACAGCTAGCTGTAGCATGGACTCCCAAGACCTTTTTACATGCATGTTGTAGCCGGATATTGTGACCTTTGAACGCGGAGCAGTCGCGTGCACCCGGAAGCGGCGCGGGCGACGCTCTCTCGGCCGGCGCGTCGCTTCAACGCCGGCGCCAGTGAGAGGTCACGTCCGCTCTGGCCGGGCATGAATGCGGCACTGACCGTTTTGGGCGGGAAGCACGCGCGGGTGATGAAGAGGGTTCGGGTTGGTCAGGAACGGCCGTGGCAGCGGTCCGGACGTGCGCAAACAAGAGATAATGTATGTTAATATTGCTGTGTATATAATTAACAACGTAAATAATGTGCCAGTTGGACAAATATGATTGGAGATGGATATGGAAATGGAATTTTACGTAAACACGAAT
This sequence comes from Aegilops longissima, assembly GCA_021605205.1. Classification (NCBI taxonomy): domain Eukaryota; kingdom Viridiplantae; phylum Streptophyta; class Magnoliopsida; order Poales; family Poaceae; genus Aegilops; species Aegilops longissima. The sequence continues at coordinate 560,632,092 of CM038680.1, forward strand.
ATGCATGTCTATGTCTACGTGTGTGTGCGCGACAACTCTCGCGACCTGGAAGCGGGCACTGGTGGAAAAAAGGCCTTTGGTCGCGGTTCGCAACTGCCATTAGTCGCGGTTGCGCAACCGCGACCAAATAAGCGCGACTAAAGCCCCCCACCTTTAGTCGCGGCTGCTTAAGAACCGCGACTAACGGCCCGTCCCACGGGCGCCAGCGGCCGTCAAGGCGGAGGACCTTTAGTCGCGGTTCTTCGCCAACCGCGACTAAAGGCCGCCGCAGGTTTAGGGTTTTAGCCCCCCTAAACCTGTTTTCTGTTTAATTTGTATTGTTTTATTTCTTTTGTGCTTTATTTTAATTTTGAAGGAGTTTCATATATTCTACGGTACTACATACATGCATATGAATGTACAATTTCAAATAAATTTGAAATTAGAACCAAAAGAATTCAAGAGGAATATACAATATATATTCAATATCATCGGATGACCATATACAATTTTGAACAAGTTTCCATACATGATTTAATCCATATAAAGTTCTACGTCCTCGTAATAGTGTTCTCCTTTAGGATGGAGGACTTCCTGCTGAACCATCCAGCTAGTTCCTCTTGAAGTGGTCGGAAGCGAGCTTACGGACTAAGCATCCACTAGAGGTTATTCCTCCGAGCATTGGTATCACTCGAACCCGCCAGAGGTGTATCTCGGATCATCTCACGATATAGTATCCACATAGATTGGTCAACGGTGGCTGAATATCCCCAGCATTCTTAGGCTTTAACCTTTTGAATTCTAGCTCTTTTTGAATTCACCGACCTTTGTATCTACTGAACCGTCTCCAAACCCTACGAGGCAAAGAAAATTAAATGAACAAGAGAGTTATTAGTTACTTGATATTAGGAAATGAACGAAATAGGCCGATCGATATAGAGCGCAAATGAATGAAAATAATTACTTCTGCAGCATTCTTCTCATGTCGCCCAAAGCTTTGGATCCATATTCGAGAGTCGTGGACTAGACATTACGAGGTGTTAACTTTAATTACTAGCAGAATCCAAAGGAACCTGCGGACACGATACATGCACAGTACATCATGCATAACTCATCGATTAGCCGCCACATACCATGCATGGAGTAAACAAAAGAGAATGTGCTCAAGACAGAAACACTCACCCAAAATGGTAAGGAAATAGAATATCACTTTTGAGATCCTGCTTTGTAAGAAACTGCCACAGTCTGCCTCCACGTCGGCGGGGTGACGCTCCAACACATGTCCATTAACGATGTGTGGGTCAATGAACCCAACATCATGGATGTTCCTTACTCTGCATTCCTTAATCTTCATTCTGCATGTATAATAGAGAACACAACAATATAGTCAGGACATATATATAGTGCAGGCAATATGAACGAGATGGGGTAGAAATTAATAAATCACTTACGTAACGTAGCAACCGATGATAGATTTGTCGAGCTCAAGCAGATTGAAAAGCTGGAACAATTCACTCGATTGCAATTTGTACATAGTAATGTTTGAAGTGATGCTCATGTCTAACTTCCGCATAAATATATTCTTTGGCGTTTTATTTTTTATGTAACCCTTGTACCAATTCAGCAGACCTTTCATTTGGTCGTAGATCCTTTTCTGCGCAGGCTCGACGAGAGGCCCATTCTTGACATATGTAATTACTACCTCCTTCATCGGGCGCCTCATCAAGGCCTAACAGTTCACGAAGAGTAATACCTAAGTTGGCGCTTGTTCTCGCGCACGTTACATCAATCCCTGTGTTGCCGCAGCTTGTATGATCTCGGGTCATCCGGACAGAAGGCTTCCACTATAAGCGGGCAATCGATTGTTTACTTTGTTCCCCGAGCTGGGCAACTTTTTCCCGCTTTTTTACTTTCGCCTTCTCCGCTCTTTGTTCTCCTTGAACATGAGTGCCTGCCTGCAAGTTCACGCTCATAGTCGTTAGGCAGATTCTTCGCGCTTGGGACGGTGTGCTCAAAATGACTTAGCCCACTTCTTTTGCTTATCGAAAATCTGGCTTGGGCTCGGGCTCTCTTTTCTTCTTGCAGTCCGCCTTCCATTTCTCCAAATCAGCAGCCGTCGCGTCGACTTCCTCGGCACTCGCTCCCAAGGCCTTGTGGGGAGAGGCTTCATGATGGCTCCGGTACCTTTGTGGTCTTAGGTACATAAGGGTCCGGGTTAATAATCCAGACTGCTTCGCCTCTTTGCCGTGGTGGATTGGGGGCGCGTCGATCACCCGCCGGACGAGGATCGGGGCGGCGGATGATCACCCGCCGGACGTTAGGATGGGGCGGCGTCGGCTTACGTGACGGAGGTGTAGGTGAACCGCCACCACCACCACCACCACCACCACCGCCACCGCCACCACCACCACCGTGAGGGGTGGACTTGTTGTCCTTGGCGCCTCGCCTGAAACTTGATAAACTTCTTTTGCCATAGAATGAAATGGCGCTTGACATCTCCAAGTCTTTTCTCCCCTCGGTGTAGCAATGTCAATCTCTGTGTCCTCAAACCCTTGGACTATGTCCTCCACCGTGACACGAGCATAGCCATCTTGAATGGGGTTGTTGTGGTGGAGTGCTCCTGTAAACATGGTAAAGCACTGCCGATGGCTACCTTCATGGACATGTTCCCGATAGGATAATACAGATGACATTCTTTCATCTCCTTTATATCGCCCACGGGTAGCGAGGAGGCTCCGATGCAGTAATTTCGACCACCGAGGCTCCGGTGCAGTAATTTCGACCACCGAGGCTCGGTGCAGTAATTTCGATCGTCGGTGCATCTGCACCAGCCGTGGGGCCTCCGTGGAAGCCACGCTGCTTCTCCGCTGCTGGCTTCCGAGATCCGCTGGATGATCTTCATGCTGCACCCGAGCTGCATCTCTTTCGCTACTAGTACACTCATGGTTTTCTTCATCACATCCATTTCCGATGCCAACCGCGCCACAACATCTGCTTCCCGATCCATCTTTCTCTTACGGCTTCAGAAACCGTCGGGTCATCGCTCGGGGAACCCTATTTTCCACGGAATGTGCCCCATGCCTCGTACACGCCCTCCGTGTTCAGGATTCCCGAGGGCTTTTGTCGGTAGCGTCGTTCTCTCTGTTGAACTTGATCTTCCCTGTTGAGCATCCTTCATTGCGCCAATAAGGGCTTGGGTGGGTTTAATTAATTTGCCCGGTAAACACACTCCCCTGTCTCCGGTTAAGCGCCCCCATGCCCGCACCACCAGCTTTTGGCCCTTGGGTCCCATCCTCCGCACTGGACGGATTCCTCGCGCCTCATCTCGTTCTCCATCTTCTCCAACCTAGGCACCCAAATGCGATACCCTCCTGGCCCCATAACATGATTGTACTCCTTCTTAGCCGCATTTTCCTTATTTTTTTTTGATATTTGAATGAACTGCTCCGATTTCTTTTGCTTCACAAATTCTGGCCAATCATGTTTCAGTTTCTCATATTGTCCTTTGAAATCCGGAGTCTTGTTCTGCTTGACAAAGTCACGGGCTAGATTTTGCTTGAATTTCCGAATGCGTCGGCCATCTTATGAAGAGCGAACTGTTTGACTAGCCTCCTCCTCTCCTTGTTTTCCTCAATCTTGTTACCTCCTCATCGAATTTGTTGTATTCGGAGGTAGAACGAAATGTTCCATAAGCTTCTTGAAGCAATCTTTTTTGTTCTCTTATCGACAAAAGTGAAACCATCAATTCGTGCCTTCTTTGGCTCACTCCACTCTGACGGTGATCGAGACGTTGTCTCTAACAATGGCTCCGCATTGGCTGACAAACTTGGTGGCGTTCTTGCGGGGCTCCAGCTGCCTGCCGTTGCCTTCGTCGACAACCTCGATGGTGCATGTTTCTCCTTGTTTCATCGTCTTGGTTGCGCCACGCTTTGACGACGTACTCGATTGTTTCGACGATCCGCCGAGGGCTAAAATAAGAAAGAGAGTCGCGTTAGTACACACATATTTATTCAAATCAGTTAGTTTGTATCACGGAGGCTCAATGTATATATATACCTCGGCGCGGAGGTGGTTGCTACTTCCATTTGAAGATCGCTCGTTTATCGACGCTTCTTCGCATCATCTTGTCGACGGCGCCCTTCATCTTCACCGTCAAGGTTCAGATAAGAAGAGATATCATCTTCTTCTTCTCCGTCGGCACATATTGAATATCGCCGTTTATGATGCCGAACATATGTGCTTCACCGTCCGGATCATAGTTGTCCATAATCGGGTCAGCTCTATCGTCCGCCATTATGTCACCCTGAAAACATGTAGTAAAAACAAATTAATTAAGTGAAGAAGGGGCGGTGGCGGTGGCGGTGGCGAAAGGCGGTGGCAAAAGGAGGGGCGAGGAAGGGTGGGAGAGGGTGTCGCGGTGAGCGCGAGACGGTGCTCCATTAGCCGACCTTGGGGTCGTCAACTCCGTAGTCGAACTTGGGGTCGCCGCAGTCTCGGGGTCTCCGGGAAAGAAGTAACGGGGGAACACAATAAATAGCAGAGCAATCAAAGCATCACAAAGCGTAACTCTGCAATACGCGGTGCTAGGTGTGCCCTAACGCGCAAGAGGTCGCATCGCGCGAAAGGGGAAACATCCGGAAAGTATCCCCGGTGATTCGTGTTTCGGACAGATGAACCGGAGGAAAGTTACATGTTTGCTATCCTAGGGATGTGTGGCGGACGAACGGGCTGCGTGTCCGGATCCGCCTCATCGCTCGAGCAACTTTCATGTACAAAGTATTTTCATCCGAAGTTACGGATTATTTTATATTAATTTTTAAAGTTTTATATCATTTTAGAATTAACAGAATTAATTAAATCGAAAATCATTTTATCATGTCATCATGATGCCAAGATGACATCAGCAGTCAATCGTGGACTTTGACTAGTCGCAGACCACTCGGTCCCACATGTCATTGTCAGTTAACTAATTAACCAAGTTAATTAGATTAATTAACAGATTAGTTAGATTAGTTATTTAATTAGGTTTACTAAACACAATTAATTAAGTTAATTAATTTAATTAACTGATTAATTAATTAATATATTTATTTATTTATTTTCTAAATTCTCTTCTCTCCTTTTTTTAAATCGTTCTGGGGCGTGGGCCCCAATTGTCATTGGGCCAGGGGGCCTTAACGGGCGCCGGCGCTAGCGGGCAGCGGGTGTGGTGCCCATGCCCGAGGCCGTAGCCTGCCCGGGCGAGGGGGGGAGCCGGGCACGAGCTCCGGCGGCCAAGGGCCGCGATGGCGCCGGCCGGAACAGGGCGGCAGTGCGGAGGGGAAGTGGCCGGTCCGGCGAAGCGCAACCGACGCAGGGAGTTGCGCGACGCGCGCCGCCATGCGCAGGCGGGCGCGGCGACGGACGGGCGGCGAGATTCGGAGGGGCAGGGAGACGGCCGGACGGGCCCGATGGGGAGCTCACCCGTTGACGAGAAGAGGCGGCGGCGCGCGGGAGGACCGACGAAGGAGAGGCGGGACGGGCAGTCCGGCGCGACGGGCGAGGATGACGAGCCCGGCGAACGACAGCGAGGGCGAGGGGCGACGGCGGCGGCGCCGAGGGCGCGCAGAGACGAACCGATCGGAGAAGACGAAATCGATCGGAGCGTTGTATTTATAGCCCGCCCCTTTAGTCGCGGTTGGCGGCGAGACCATGATTAAAGGTACCCTTTAGTCGCGGGTCGCCTGCCCAACCGCGACTAAAGGGTTTTTGGAGTTTTTTATGCTCACGCCCACACTTTTAGTCGCGGTTGGTCAGGCGACCATGATTAAAGTCCCTGCTTTTAGTCGCGGTTGGTCTCGCCAACCGCGACTAAAGGCCGCCAGCAGTTTAGGGTTTTAGCCCCCCAAACCTGTTTTCTGTTTAATTTGTATTGTTTTCTTTTTAATTTGTATTGTTTTCTGTTTAATTTGTATTGTTTTATTTCTTTTGTGCTTTATTTTAATTTTGAAGGAGTTTCACATATTCTACGGTACTACATACATGCATATGAATGTACAATTTCAAACAAATTTGAAATTAGAACCAAAAGAATTCAAGAGGAATATACAATATATATTCAATATCATCGGATGACCATATACAATTTTGAACAAGTTTCCATACATAATTTAATGCATATAAAGTTCTACGTCCTTTGTATCTACGAACCGTCTCCAAACCCTACGAGGCAAATACAAATAATATGTCAAAATAAAACTAATTCAATTCAATATGTTAAAAATACAAATAATATATCAAAAATTCAGAAAAATAGAACTAATTCATTTCAAAATTCTAAAATACAAATAATATATCAAAAATTCAGAGAAGTTCTTCCCGCCGCCTCTGTCTTCCCACAAGTTCTTCCCGCCAGTCTTCCCGCCATTCTTTCCCACCTATGTCTTCCGCCATTTCTTCACGCCTCTATCTTCGCACAGACGATGCTCCTTTTATAGGCACGGCGCCGCTTCGCTTTGTCTTGTTCCTCCGACAGTATGCCGTGGCGCTACCCATGCGTCTGTCTAACCTTTAGTCCCGTTGCACCAACCAGCCGGGACTAAAGGTTAGATGACCAGCTCGATTCCTCTTCTTCCGCCATATCTTCCCTGTCTTCCCGCCTCTTTCTTCCCGCCACTTTCTTCCCGCCTCCTGTCTTCCCGCTCCCATTTTTCCCGCCATTTCTCACTACATATATGTAGCCCAGCTTGGCCAGCATTATCACATCTCTACAATCTCTCATCACTCTCTCATGGCTTCCACCGCACCCACTCTAACCTACCAGCAGGTGGAGGAGCTTTGCGCCGAACTACCCTTGTCCACCGGGCTATCAAGGTCCCCACCGGCTGGAGCCTAAGCGCCGGCGGCGTGCGTCCCTCCGTCCCTCGTGGTATGCAAGGCGGGCGGCCATCACGAACCACTACTACCTCGACCTCACGCCGAGCAGCGGATGAATCTCGCGGCATCCCGATAACCAGCATACTTGGGACGCCTTCTTAATCAATCGGCGTGAGAGGGCGCCGCCAGTATGAGGAGGACGGTCTGCCTCCAGGAACTTCCACGAGGCGGCCGTCGGCTATGGTGGTATGGCGGACTCTGCAGAGCGTCATGGACTACATCACGGCGGCGATATCCCCGCTGCGCTACCCTCGATTCGAGCCACGGCGCCGCCCGACGACAGCGACGACAAAGAGCGACGACAAAGAACGCGGCGGCGGCGGCAACTTAGAAGGCGGCGACTACCAAGACAACGACGACGGCGGCTATGAAGACTACGAGTATGCATATTATACGCCTAGGCAGGAGTATGACTAAATCACTCCAAATTTCATGTATCATCGGTGGTATCTCGAATCATTCAAAATGGACACCAAACACATCACGGGTAATATAATTCACATGATCCATTCAACAAAGTTTGGTACAATAAATTATTACACATCATTTCTTCCCTTGTGTCCCTGCTTGCTTACGATTGTGCCGTATCCATGGAGCATCCTCATCATTTAACTTAATGCTTGGGTCGGTGTTCACTTTGAAGGCGGAATTTCAGCAAACATATTATAATCTTCGACATGTCTGTCTTGTCCTCCACTCCCACGATGTTTCTTTTCCCCGAAAGAACAATGTGGCGCTTTGGATCATCGCATGATGTACTGATCGTTTTCTTATCCTTCCGCTTCCTCGGTTTGCTACTCATGTCCTTCACATAGAAAACCTGAGCGACATCTTTCGCTAGGACGAATGGTTCGTCAAGGTAACCAAGATTGTTGAAATCCACCATTGTCATTCCGTATTGCTGGTCCACCTTTACCCCACCTCCTGTTAGCTTGAACCATTTGCACCGAACAAAGGGACCTTAAAGGAGGGTCCATAGTCAAGTTCCCATATCTCCTCTATGTAACCATAATATGTGACCTGATGCCCATTCTCGGTTGCTGCATCAAAGCGGACACCACTGTTTTGGTTGGTGCTCTTTTTATCTTGGGCGATCGTGTAAAATGTATTCCCATTTATCTCGCACCCTTGGAAAGTCGTTATAGTCGAAGATGGTGTCTTGGCCAACATGTACAGCTGATCTACAACATCATTGTCATTCATTAAATGTTTTCTCAACCAACTGCCGAAAGTCTCCATGTGGGCCTTCCTAATCCAGGATTCAGGCTTCCCCGGGTTGTCAGAACGTAAAATATTCTTGTGTTTCTCAAAATGCACGGGCCACCAAGCTGGAATTGGTCAAGACAAAGTGGTGTGCTTCATCGAGAATGGCCGTCCATACATATCGTTGATTTCCTTCCGATCGTGTTTTTCCACTTAGTCTTCCCTCGTGCATGATCGAGGAAGACCAATCGGCTTAAGGTCAGGAACAAAGTCAACACAAAACTCAATTACCTCCTCATTTCCATAGCCCTTGGCGATGCTTCCTTCTGGCCTAGCACGGTTACTTAACATATTTCTTTAATACTCCCATGAACCTCTCAAGGGGAACATATTGTGTAGAAATACAGACCGAGAACGAAAATCTCTTCGACTAGGTGAACCAGGAGGTGCGTCATAATATTGAAGAAGGATGGCGGAACACCAACTCGAAACGACAAGACATTGGATCACATCGCTCAGAACCGTGGTAGAACTTCTGGATTGATTACCTTCGAGAGATTGCATTGAGGAATGCACATAGCTTCACAATGGCTAGTCGAACATTTTCCGCAGGAGCCCCTCAAAGCAATCGGAAGCAATTGCGTCATAATCACGTGGCGATCGTGAGACTTCAGGTTTTGGAACTTTTTCTCCGCCATGTTTATTATTCCCTTTATATTGGACGAGAATCCAGACGGGACCTTCATACTGCTCAGGCATTCAAAAAAGATGACCTTCTCTTCTTTGGTCAGAGCGTAGCTGGCACGACCTTGAAACCATTCAGGGTCTTTCAAACGTTGCTGGTCCTGCCGTGCTTCCTTTGTATCATTTGTCTTCCCATACACGCCCAAGAAGCTTAGGAGGTTCACGCAAATATTCTTCGAACGTGCATCACGCCGATTGCAGAGCGGACATCTAGGACTTTCCAATATTCTAGCTCCCGAATATAGATTTCTTCTTCCACATGGCTGCGTGCTGCGTCGCTCCCTTCGAACTGATTGTCCGCCAGACCCTTTCCAAAGATGACTTTCAAATCCTTGACCATATCAAATACCTCAGCACCAGTCGTTCCGCAGCTTCGCCGGTGATCTGCCTTGCCGCTGTAATGCTTGCCTTTCTTTCATCGGATGAATTTTCGAAGAAATCGACGATGCCCAAGGTACACGCTCTTCTTACAATTTGGCAAATGTACACTTTCAGTCTCATGTAAGCAGTGCGTGCATGCATTGTATCCCTTATTTGACAGTCCCGAAGGTTACTAAGAGCAGGCCAATCGTTGATGGTTACGAAAAGCAACGCAGAGGTCAAATTCCTCTTGTTTGTGCTCATCCCACACACGGACACCACCCCACAGCTGTAAAAGTTCATCAACTAATGGCCTTAGGTACACATCGATGTCGTTGCGGGTTGCTTCGACCTTGGATGAGCACTCGCGTCATAATGAACTTCCGCTTCATGCACAACCAAGGAGGAAGGTTGTAGATGCATAAAGTCACGGGCAGTGCTATGGCTGGAGCTCGCTCGCCAAAAGGATTCATGCCATCCGTGCTTAGAGCAAATCTTATGTTCCTTGCGTCACCTGCAAAATCTTTGAACCATCTCGTCGATCTTTCTCCATTGCGCTCCATCTGCGGTGTGTCTCAACTCCCGTCCGACTTACGGTCCTCTTTGTGCCATCGCAACAACTTGGCATGCTCTTTGTTCCTGAACAGACGTTTCAACCGTGGTATTATAGGAGCATACCACATCACCTTGGCGGAACCCTCTTCCGGGTTTCGCCCTCAACATCGCTCACCGGGGTCATCGCCTCGATCTTATAACGCAATGCAAGGCATACCGGGCATTCATTCAAATTCTCGATTCACATGGTAGAGGATGCGATCGTTGATGCATGCATGTATCTTCGTAACCTCTAAACCTAGAGGGCGACAACCTTCTTTGCTTCAGACGTCTTCAAGGGCAACTCGTTATCCTTTGAAACATATTCTTCAACATTTTCAGCAAGTTTTCAAATGCCGAGTCAGCTACACCTGCCTCTGCCTTCCATTTCAGCAAATCCAGCAGCAGCCCAGCTTTTTCAGACCATCATCGCATCCGGGTACAGCGCCTTTCTGTGATCCTCTAACATGCGATCCAAATTCTCCCTCTCCTTTTCAGTTTAGCGGCGTCTCCGTGCATCAGCAATGGTCCCACCAAGATCATCAACGGGATCATCACGCGCCTCTTCTTCACCTTCCCTTCACCTTCAAAGATCCTCCATGAAAGTATCACCGAAATGAGCAAGATAGCTTTCATCGATGAAATCATCCCTTCTTCATCTTCTTCCATTATAACCCCTCTTTCTCCATGCTTGGTCCAACAATTATAGCTTGGCATGAAACCCTTCAAGCGGATGCATGTGAACAACTCTTGAGGAAGAGTAACCCTTCTCATTCTTACAGATAACACATGGACAGATAACAAAACCCCCGCTTGTTCGCATTAGCCACTACGAGGAAATCTTTCAAACCCGTAGTGAACTCGCCGAGAGTCGGTTACCGTACATCCATTGCCGATTCATCTGCATTATTATAATATAAAATATATAATTAACCATCATGCATTTGTTAAACTAACTAGCTACAAACAATATAAATTAAACAATGAACTACACACATGCATATTGACACATCAAAGGTTCATCAAGTTGCTAACCATGATCGAAGAGTGTGGCTCCAACACTTCATGTCATGTTTGTTTCATGCTCTTGGGGCATTTCATCAAACACCTTATGTGCATAAGAGGAACCAAAAGCAAACCTACACCCACTTGTGAAGAGAATGGCTCCAAATGGCTAAGTGTTGGCTGCTGGATGGGTATATATAGGGAGGGCTTTAGTTGCGGTTGGCACGGCAAACCGTGACTAAAGGTGCCGAAAACCTTTAGTCGCGGTTGTCCTGGCCAACCGCGACTAAAGCCCCTCACGCGCGCCACTGGCCACCGAGCGCCTGGCCCAGGCCTTTGGTCGCGGTTCACCTCCGAATCATGATTAAAGGTCCCATTAGTCGCGGTTCCTACAGCTTCGCGACTTATGGGGCTGGACGGAAGCCTGTTTTTCCACCAGTGGGGGGGCGTGTTTTGATCGAGTTTTCTTTCTTGGTATGTTAGAAAATCAGTTTGTCTAATTCACATCTAGATGTTATTTAAGGATATCACATCTAAGCTCCCACAAGTATATAATGTAGCATTAAGAAAAAAAAAACTAGGACAAAAAAATAGACCACAAACAGAGTGGACATCAACTTAGATGTGACATAACTATGTCACATCTAGATGTGTCCTATACAAACCCTTAAAAAATTGTCCGCCTGGAGAGATTTTTTTACTCCATTATAGCCTCTTGTTTGATAGAGTTTCTCGCGTCTCCCTCTCTCACCCTCTCCATATCAAAACAAGATGAAAGTGTCCACTCTATCTCTCTCCTCACCGGTGGTCACAGATCCGGCCGAATCCAGTCCGCTGCGGGAGGTGAGGAGGTGCAGTATTGACGTTGTCGCCGTCAGCGACGGAGGGAGCCGATGTGCACCGTCCTCTTGGAGCCGGTGCTGGCGCGGATGAAGATCCACCGTGCCCTTGTTCGCTGCCGTCGTGTGGGCAGATCTCGCCTGCCCGCTTAAACGACATCTCGCCCACCTGAGGTATAACTTCTTGTACTGGTCCAGCTCCCCAGGTCGTTGCGTGCGGGTTTTCTTCTATGCGACTACTCCCTAGCTGCACATGCATAGTAGCTAGGGTTCGTCGGCTGGTCCAAGATCACCTACTAGTAATATTATAGAGGAAATGCCACTCAAAAAGTTGTCCTGATTTATGCCTCGGTGGAGTTATACATGTTGTTTCGACAAAAAGTACATGGTGGTTGTGCGGTCATTGTCCATATGGTGGTAGTACTATCATTGGTTAAATGAAGAAATTCTTTTTTTCTCGGGTATCCTGGTTTAGTTCCCATCAAGATATAATTATGATGCTTCTGTTTGTTGGTGTACTTTTGATTAATTCTTATTGACAATTGAGATGTCATTGCTAACCCTTTTTTATATTTTTGGAAACAGCGATGCGTGTCTTCATACCCGGGCATGTCTTCCTCAATTTTAGTGGAACTGCACGAAATTGGATGGCCATTGTTGTTCCGCCTCACTATCCTCTGCCACGTGGTTCTTCCTTCCTCGAGCTTGATTACTGAGAAGAAACGGACCACAGTGAGGATTTGTCGAACTTCATAGGTGCCTCACCCAAACTTGATGCCAAATGGATGATGCATCACCACGATGACCTATCGATGCTCATGGTTGCGCCTCATGGTTGCGTCGGCTGGTGAAGCTGATCTATTTTCAATGAAAAACAAGCTGTCTTCCATCAGTGCTCTTTGCTTGTTATGCACAAAGATGATATCCTTCGTCAGTTCACCTTGGTTGCATTGGAGACACAGTCGTCTTTCACGTTGGTGCAATTTTATCACACAATTGGCTATGAACCAAATGTTTCCTCGAAGAAGGATCGACGTTGGTACTAAGAGCATAAGTTTTGTATTGATTTCTAAGCCTTCTCACAACTTTGTCTCCAGCTCCCTGTAATTTTATTTGTCCAGCTATTAACTTTGATTTAAAAATGGTGTGGACTAAAACCCGGATGGACGTAGTAGCCTCCATTTTTATTTACTCAGATATTAGATTTGATCAAGTCAAACTTTGTAATACTCTCAAACCTTTCCGATAATTGAAATTAAAATTCTTTATTTGTACACACTCTCACATGTTTCCAATAATTTGGCGCATGTGTGGTTGTTCACTTAAGGGAGGGTAGTGTACCACTCGTGAAGGACAGGAAGTGCGACCAGGACGCATGGGCGTGGATCGTTAGTTCATCGGAAGTAGTACTAGTTTTCTTCACTATACATTAAATAAAGATTTTCATTTCGTACTTATACAATTTAAAACGATTGTTATGGACAGAATAAGAAAACCACTCCACTATATATTAGTCGTATACACGAGAGTACTATATGGACGCAGCTTCATTGACTTAGTGCACCTGTCTTTGGATTTATGACAGGTGGGCCCAAAATGTGGCTGGCTCACATGTCATACAGCCAAAAGCAGCTGCAGTGAAGGCACCAGAGCTGAGTCCGTACTACAGTAGTATATATATAAGCGGGAGCCTCAGCGCTTGTTCGCTAGGGTTTGCACTCTCCACATGCTCACCGCTCTACATATATGTTACACGCTGGAGGCTCAGCGTTCATTTGCTTGGATTTGCTATATTCACAGTCTCTCACCCTCTCTTCACCAGATCTAAACAAGACTGCGTTGGCCTCTTGTCTCTCTCTCCCCCCTCACACCTGGTGAAGGAGGCGTCTGTATCCCGTATCCCCGGGAAGGGGAAGAGGTGAAGTGTTCACTCTATCGTCTTCGGCGAGGGAGGCAATCCACTACTGGCTGCGCTGTTCTCTATCACCCAGCGCCTGTGCGGGAGGGCCACCGACCCCTTCTTCCTCGCTGTCGTACATAGTGTGGGCAGATCCGGCCTCCCGCCGCACTCCTTTCCACATCCCGACGACCCTAAGGTATAAGTTTCTTTGAAACCGTCGTTGCTCTAGCTGCATGTGGATCTTTTTCGATCTGTAGTCGAATCTAGGTCTTTGTTCAAAGAGGAAAGAAGGGTGCAGTGGGCTGGAGCAAGAATCTAGGACGTGGTTCAATGAGCAAAGGAGGGGCAGAAAGTAGTATAGACTGGCTATCCAGCCGCTTTGTAGGTCGAAAAGGGAAAAAGAGGGTAACCCGGTACACACATATGTAAGGAACCGATATCTTTGTTGAAATGGGAAAGAAACTGGGGGGTCGGGTAGTTTGAGCAGGACTAGATTTGCTGCCCTCACATAGGAAGAAGGTTCAAAGAGAACAAATATGGGACCAGCGCATATATGCTGCTTGGCTACATACTCTATATCACCCATTTATACATGTGGACGCACATGGTGCTGGCATGTCCCATACAGCTATTTTGCTGTTGTTAATCTAAGAATGCCGCCAGAAAATTGAAGGAATGCCACTGTTAAAAGTAAATTACATTTTTTAATGAATGTTGTTTCAAGAGAATGTCTCTGTTAATATGAATCAATGCAACCGTTTTAGAAATGCTACTGTCCTACTTTGTTTTCCATCCAAGATAAGTTAGATGCTTCTTTCTCATCACCGCTTGTTTCATCCTCCTTTATCGCAAGTAATTGTTTCCTTTTTGCCTCTGTTAAAACAGGGTATCGATTCAACTTGTTGCTATTATGACATTTTGCTTCGCTACTCAAACACTTATGTTTTAAGAGTGTTTTGTGAAGTTCAACTTGAATGTCACACCGGTGACTTTGCTTAATTTTGGTGGAACTGCACAAAAGGAGATCGAGATTTGTTTCCAGTCTTCGTGGCGAGTTGTTTCAAATCTTGGTCTCAACCACATGATGTGCAGTGTGCTTTGAGATGTTGTGCTACTTGTTCTGGTACTGTTTTAAATAAATGTTGAATTAAAGCTATTGTATTGCTATCTTTTCCCATTAAGTAGTGAACAAAAATGGGACCAACCCAGACATGATGCTTGTTGCTTTGTTACAACAAATTCAGCATCACCCCCTTTATAAGCCAGTAATTGATGCCACTCTCAGAATTAACTACTGAATCTTATTTCAAAATTGCAACACTTGTTAGCGATTGGTGGGATTACCATTTTTGTGGCCGCATGTTTCATCCTCCTTTATTAGCCAGTAATTGATTCCTTTTTTGCCTCTGTTTAAACAGGGATATCTATTCAACTTGTTGCCATTGCGACATTTTGCTTCACTACGTGAAACACTTTGCTTGATTTCAGAGCAACTGCACAAAACAAGATTGGATTTCCTATTCGTGTTGGTAGATTCGTATTTTATCTTGTCCGTCTCATGAAAGGTCAGTACATGCCTTCATCCACATGATTGTGCAGTGTGCTTTGAGATGTTGTGCTACTTGTATTGGTACTTTTTTAAATAAATGTTGAATTGAAACTATTGTATTGCTGTCTCTTCCCATTAAGTAGTGAACAAAAATGGGACCAACCCAGACATGATGCTTGTTGCTTTGTTACAACAAACTCTGCATCACCCCCTTTATAAGTAGATGGAAGCACATACTTTTGTTGCGCCCACTCTCCCCTGGAACTGTTTATGCTTTTCGTTAATCTAATGCCGCTAGTAAAATTAAGCAATGTCACTCTCAGAATTAATTAACTACTGAATCTTAGTTCAAAACTGCAACACTTGTTAGGAATGGTACTATCCTCCTTTGTAGTTCTTTCTACATGTTTAACTAAGGTATTGTTAAGATAATGTCTCTGTTAAAATGAATCAGTTGCATTGTTTCAGGAATGGTACTTTTCTTCTTTGTCGTTCTTTATACATGTTGAAACAAGGCATTGTTAAGATAATGTCTCAGTCAATATGAATGTATCACACTGATGGAGAATTGCTACTCTCCTGCTTTGTTTCCCATTAAGATGATGTAGATCAGTATATGCTTTTCTTCTGGGAGTGCAAGTCATCAGCCGTTATTTCTTAGTAATTGTTTCCCTTATACCTATTGTTGCTTACAGGGATATCAAAATTAAAGCTCGGTTTTATTCCGACTTCGATTTTAGTTGAACTGCACAAAAGGACCCAATGTGTCCAAGGCAAACTTCTGCATTACTGGGTCCAGTTGGTCATTCCACTTTGCAGAAAGAAGCAGCCACTATTTGCGCTACATTACAGAAGGAATGACCGAGAAGCTTTACAGAGTATTATTAGACACCGGTGACATGAGTAGTCTGCAGAGACCATTGGCAATTTAACAACACGTGGAGTGCCCTGGGAAAAAAGTGCCCAAACAAGTACAAGAAGCTATGACAGGACTCCACAATCATATGCATTACATATTTTGAATTAGAAAAGCTTGTCAAAGTTTAATCATTGATGTTAGCAAGAAGACGTTAGTTTAATATATTGGAATTGGAAAACCTTGTCAAAATTTGCTCATTGATGTTAGCCAGAAGACATGCATTTGATATTTTTGAGTGGGACGCCCTTGCTATGAGCATCGTCGAGTGTTTTTTCTTATTCCTGTGTTCAGTTTAGAAGTAAATAGTTACTCTGCTGAGATATTCCTATGTTAAGAGTTTGTTCTGAATATTGTCTATGTAATGCCAGGCCTTGTGTTTGATTGCAAAGCTGAGCTTGGAATGTTGTGGTATGCGGCATCACGAGCTGTTCACCGTCCCTC
The DNA here is from genome assembly GCA_021605205.1 of Aegilops longissima. NCBI lineage: Eukaryota > Viridiplantae > Streptophyta > Magnoliopsida > Poales > Poaceae > Aegilops > Aegilops longissima. Next base: position 560,648,540 of record CM038680.1, read on the forward strand.
CTGAGAATAATGCTTCGTATTGTTTTGCATGTCGATCTAATGCTAGTGATTTTCTTGTTAAGAGGATCATCCTATTCTATTGTTTCCGTGCTTAAGAAGTTCATCGTCTGATGTTTCATTCATAACCTATACGACAAGTCGGGTAGGTTAGACGTGAAACCATATGATCTTCTGACCAACTCATGATATTAGGCCGTGATTGGATCGTCGTTTTCCAATCAAAACCGCTTGTAAAACTGACGCTTGTAAATTAAAGCAGATGGTCTCGGGCGAAGGCGCTTGGTTGGTCGATTTCGACTAGTAAAATATCGGAAGTACTTCACACACGATAAAAACGCTGAACGACACTCAGACTATTTCTAATCCAGCCGTTAGCTGCTGTTTCAGCCTTGCCCATGGATGGCATGATACGCACGTCGTGCATGTATCGTCTGGTAATGTCATCCATGTAGCAGTGCTCGTAAAATATACACTGGTCTCTCAAATTACACGCGTAACCCGCCGGTTTTACTTACAGACCTCGGGCCCTCGGTTTCATTACGCCTGTATTTTACGCGTTGTTTCCGATGACGAGTAAATTACACTTGTATGTTAATACAGGTTTGAAATAAACCAGAGCTCCCAAGCGCGGCTTTACCGTTTCATGCCGTCTCAGTTTCTCGAAGGTGCTCATAGGTGTCCGATGATCCTGGCTTCCTGAATGAGCAGCAGGCGCTGTATCAGACATCCGTAGGGCCCGCGAGGCCCTCTCCGTTGTCCTTCGAGTTGTTGCGCTCACCGTGGCGCCGGGCATTATTAACATGGTCAACGAACATGAGGATTCAGGAGATGACTTTATTTTGACTGGATGACACTAGGGACCCACTAGGGCCATAGCCGTACGTACGCAAGTGCCTCCTTATTATGTACAACTATATATTTTTTGCTTTCTCCTGGTTTCCTAACATCATGGTCCCACAGCATTGTCAACCTATGTAGTTAATATAAACGAGAGAATTGCACAAGGTGCGGCTGACAGTTGGGACCAAGCAGCTCGAGCAGTATTTGTGTCTTTGAGGCGTGAGCACTGCAGAGTTTTCTTTGGCGATGATTTCGTTGTTGTTCAGAGGAGAGCAGGGTATTAACTGGGCGGACTATGGCCCGTCTAGCCCAAGCCAGATATCCAGCCCAGATACTAATTTTTCTCAAGATGAAAATGGCTAACCCAGCTATACGTCTTTTTGAGGAATACCCAAGCAAGGTCAACTTGTTATTCTCCGCCCCGCTGGGCTGCAAATCTTTCCTAGGAGGGATGCATTAGGCTTAACAGGAAAATGGGCTTTAAAAAATAATAAATGGGATGTAATTATAAAAACTGGGCAGTAACTATAAAAAAATGCACCAAACACGAAATTAGTTTATAAAATATTATTTATGGATTTTGTAAATCTTAAATTTTCATTGTTGCGCGCGCAATGTTTCGTTGGATTTTTACGTAATACAAATTTATATTTAATATGACTAGAAATTTCGGGATAAAAATATTTCGGATCCCATCATAATGTGGGAAATTTTATTGAATTCTGTCTTCAACTGTTGGTTGAAATTATTAATCGTTGTCCTAGCTAGAAAATGGGCTGTACTTTTAACAAACTGTAAATGGGCTGTTGTAAATTCCATTAGAATTAAAAAATGGGCTGTACATTCTTACAAAACGCAAATGGGCTATAAGTTCTCTGCCACACACTTCTGGGCTTACTAAGTGACGTGTCCCCTAAAAAAATAAGTTGACGCGTATGCAAGGCTTTGTCAACTTATTATAGTCAACACACGGTTCTAGCAGCAGTGGTCGTTGGATGTCTATCCAACGGATGTCGTGCTTCTTCTTCAATCTCGGATATTCTTAGCTTCGGCCGCCCAAAAAATGATTCCTCCCCCTGACATCTTGGGCGCATGCTTCGGAGGATGACCTGTGGGCCTAGTAAGTTGGAGCGTACCAAGGGCTTTGTCAACTTAGTCAATATAAACGATTCTAGCTTCAGTGACCGTACGATGTCCATACAACGACTGTCGTGGATTTGTCACGGCAGATGTCCTTAGTGTCAGGACTTAGTCGCGAGCCCAACGCATCTATGTGGTAGCTTGAGAGGGGTTGAGTGGGACGAGAGACGCAGGGTGGATCAACACACAATACAAGGAATTAGACAGCTTCGGGCCCCGGGAAACATCATCCGGAATAGCCCTACATGCTGTTTGTGGCTAGGTCTTATTATCATCACGAGGGAGACGCCGTAAACCGGCTCTTTGTGTCTAGCCCTAGAGATTGTTTCTTGCTTGTAGCTTCTCCCTGTTTGGGGAGCCCTGCCCCTCCTTATATATGTTGAAGGGGCGGTTTACATGACTGGTCCTAGTTGGATTAGTATTACTTTATTACAAGTGGAGTCCTAGTCTTGCTTCCTTTGTAAGGGAATATTCCTTGTTGTTTCCTCATAAACCGGCCCACCATTAAACGTGAACCGGCCTTCTGGGCCATGGGCCTCGTCATCCATCTGACCCTCCCGCCGGGTTACTAATGAACCGCCAAGACCGGGCGGGTAGCCCGTGAACTGCCAAGCTCCGGGCGGGTTACCAGTGAGTCGTCCAGTCCGGCCGGGTTATACTTCGGCCGGTTTACGCCACGGGGTATATCCCCGACATTAGCCCCCAATTTAATTTGGATTTATCCATGTTAAACTGATCCTGTAAAATAAACACAAGAACAAAATTGACAGGTTGTGCTCCGGGTTAAGAATTCTTGTAGACCGGCTCCTGATCATCCTTAAGTCCTTGCCATTTCCTCCTTCTAGAAAATCCGAGTCAATAACTAGCTTCATACTCAAATTGCTGACGTTGGTTTCTCATAGGAAAATATTGTGAAGAATAATCCACTTGAGTCGGCTTCCAAAGTGCCGGCTTAAGAAATTTTGGTCTTGAAATACTCATCCGATATCCGGCTGGTTTGAAGATGTAAAACTTGCCGGTTCAATATTACCAAAATTACCGGGTTATAAAAACTGATAATTCTGGGTCATGATTGTTGCTAATGACGGTTCATGATTGTTGCCAACGCCGGTTCAATCTGGTTTGCTCAAACAGAGAATTTGAAAATATTTCTTCGATAATAATATAGTACTCAGAGCCCCAAGTCTTCGAAAGAGAACAAAGTGATGGCTTAAGACTTGCTTTAATATAAATACTGCCAATTTTGAAGAAATCCATGTTGTTCATCCCAGTCACTAGTAAAAACTGAATACTCCATATTATGTAGCCCCCAAGTGCCGGGTTGTCATGCTTGCAGCAACCTGGGACTTGTAATTGACTGATGCCCATAAAACTTCAACCAATGTAGCCCTCAAGGGCCAGGTCATTATGCAATAATGAGCAGGCACTTTGTAAATATGATCATGTGGACTTGAGCAGCGATATGTAGCCCCAAAGGGCCGGCTCATTATGATACGATGAGTCGGGTCTTCAATAAGGCCAACAAAAATGACTTTGCATTAGCCCCCAAGTGTCATGGTGCATGCTTGCAATGACATGAGACTTGCATATTTGATGTAATTTCAACTTAAATAATGTAGCCCCCATGTGCCGGGTTGTAAGCCTGCAGCAACTTGGGACTATTCCTTTAATTGTAGAATAAATCATACCCATTGATAATATGATAGCCATTGCGCTAAAGTGACTTTGAAAACCTCAATCATAATACTGGTTATTGATAACCATAATAAAAATCCAGCCATGTTGGCTATTAAAGATTTGAATAGTATAACCCAATGATTTATGTTTACGATTCCAATGGCGCAATCTAAATATATACTTGGCAACTTATCGCCTTAAAGCCAGGCCTGTTTAATAAACACCGGATAATTTATCATCATACTGGCGACATATAGTCGAAAGCCAGGCCGGTTTAATAAACTCCGGCGATTTATAATCATGCTTTATTCAACCTGTTTCTGCATACAACAAGTTTAATGTGTCCTGGCGGTTTACCGCCGGACGGGTCATAATGCCCAACATATACCCCTGGTTTATAACCAAGGCCGCACTTAAGAACAATCAAATATGAAATATATCATACCTGTTACATTGAATCACATCGTTGGTTTACCAACGTTTTGTAGTAAGGGTGATAATCCCAATCTTGAGTACTGATAACTCCTTCCATATTGTGCCGGTTTATGATAAAACCGTACCGGGTTGTGATAGACACCGGATTATCCATATATAATACTAGCGACTCGTAGTCAAAACAGACCGGGCTGACAGTCTCCGGATTATAACTTGATCGAGTACTAACAACTCGTAATTGAAAGTCGAGCCGGGTTAATGAATGTCGGTTTACTCCATAATAGGATGGTAATAGAAAATCAAACCAGGCAGATAGTCTCCGGATTAAGATTTGACCATGTTTCATCAATTTGACAGTCGAACCGGTTTGAGAATTTTGTCGGTTTAGAAACGCAACAAAAGAAATATTTATCAAAAGAAAGACAAGAGTCAATCAAAGGCAAATATAAAACCATTTGCAAAAAAGAGGTTGTTTAAACCGATCAAGTGGCATTACCATGGTCGGACACGACCAAGCCCCCAATAGGCGTAGCTATGGTTCAAGTCAGCCAGGTCCCCAAATGATGCATTGGCATTATGCCGATCAAGAGGGGTGATGATGGTTCGGGTTCGACCAAAGCCCACAAGTGATTCTGTGGCCTTAGGCCGATCAAGAGGCGTTACTATGGTTCAGACGTGACCACATGTCCCCAAGTGATGTTGTGGCTTTACGCCGATCAAGAGGTGTAGCGATGGTTCAGGTTCGACCAAAGCCCCCAAGTGATGCTGTGGCACTAGGCCGATCAAGAGGCGTGAATATGGTTCAGACGTGACCACAAGTCCCCAAATGATGCGGTGGCATTGCGCCGATCAAGAGGTGTTGCTATGGTTCGGACACGACCAAAGCCCCCAAGTGATCAATGATATGATAAGCCAATAAAGCATGATACCCATGTTTGAATCACATCATGGCAGCAGTTCCTCTTGGCACGCTTTTAAGTTTTTGCAAGAGATAAATCCTTCTTGAACTGGATTTTCTTAAATCGGATATTTGAGAGCTTCAAAGCTTTGTGGGAGATATCTTCCCCTTGAGCCGGATATTAAACCGGAATCCTTCTTTTTAAGCCGGAAATTTTCTGACGGCCTTTAAATTTGCACCAATATGGTGGTTTAAGGTCCTGCATTAGACATCTTTGCAAACCGGAGTAATTTCTCTTTTAAAGAAAGCAATATATAATATAAAATATATTGGATGGATTTCACCTGATATATCATGCCAGGGGTTATCCACCGTGGAGTTGATGATCACCATGGTGAAGCTGAATTAATCACGGCCGAGTCGGCCACGACGTTGTAAACCGCACGACGAAGCGAGTCAATCGCAGCGCAGTCCCGCTAGTTGATGTAGATCAGGTCGCGATAGACGGACGACGAAAAACGGCCGCGAAATTCGGGCGCGGCAGCGGTAGTCGGTGAAGGTGCGAGAGTTCACCACGACATTTAAACCGGTGCGTGCCTCCTGTCCATTGTACGACTCCACTTTTGTAGTGGACTTTGCCCTGCATAAAATATATTGAAAGACAGAGTAACTGTTTTCAAACAAATTAATATGCGCTAAGCAAATATAAAAAAGATAGCACCTGGCGACTTGTCAGACAAACGCGGGCATTGACAGTGGATGATATAGTCGGACGAAAAGTGTTCTCAGGTATACTTTGAACGTTGTCCGATCTTTTGATATCGCCGGACACGATTTGACAACCTCACTGAGTAATGTTTCCTGGATTTCTTTTTGCATGCACACAGATTCTTTGTCCCGTCCCTTATACAGATAATTTAGTCTTGGACCCTGATCTAGCTTTTGCCCTTAAAGTAGCACTCCGGCATGCTGCATCGAGGGTTGTTCCATCTCCGGAGCTGCTGGTTTATTTTCTTCAAGCACTGCAGGAAAAACTGACGGACGATAGCCATTTTATTGTTGTCCTAATACCGAGACAAGCACAGGTAAACTGTATTTCCAGTATGCTGCTCCGATTTGCAAAACTTCATCATGCTTTATTTGTGACCCTTATGTCATGAAAACAGGAAAGATACTCCAATCAGCCCCCAATTGATGCAACTGTGTTTTGGACCCTCTGTTAAACATCTTGTATATGACTTTTACTTCCTCCATGCTGCTTCAGCTAAATCTAGAAACAACGTTGTCTTCATAACTAGCATTAGCTAGCAAACACAACTAGCACTCGCATCAGAGAAATTAAAAGCGCATGTGCTTCTCCCTCCACTCTGCTCTGTTTCAACATCGTTTGCAATCTTTTCATGGCCACGCCTGGTCTCGCCACGGCGGTCACGGCAGAAGGTGTCGTCGAACCCCGTAAGCCCGTGTTCGCAAAGGCGACCGCAGCAGCGATGGGAAGGTGAGAATCGGCGGCTTGGCAGTGGAGGAGGTGGAACCACATTGAAGGTGATCCATTGGGGCGGGTCACCGAGGCCGCAGGAGCAGAGGTGTTCTGCGGCGGCAGTAACCCGACGCCGGTCTTTAGCAGCAGAGGGGGCCGAGGAAGGCCCGACGTTTCAACATCGTTATGACAGGCGGCTCGGAGGAAGCTCCATCCTCTCCCGGTGCTCCATCGTGGAGAAGAAACCCATCTCCTACACCTCCGTCCTGGCGCAGGTCGGACCCCTTCACAACAAGGTTGAAGTAAACCGGCCGGCGGTTTGAAGCTGAGCGCGAGGCCGGGAAGCTAAGCACGCGCTGGATGTGTGCAGCAGCTTGAGGCGACAACAGAAAACAGACCGGCCGGCCGGGAGGAGGCGCGAGGCCGTGTGGGCGGGGCAAGGGCGACGCGTAGGCGAAACGACAAAGCGGCGGCGATTCAGCGCGGTGTGACGACTGACGAGGTGGCGTCAGCCATAGAGGAGACGGACTGTTGCAGAAGCGGAAGGTGAGGCCGGGCCAGAAGAGGCCGCAACGAACTGATGCTATACATGGCAGCTCAGGGCCGGCGATTCAACGGCAGCCGGCCGTGTGGTGAACCGGCGGTGGGCACAGGGCGTCTCGAGGGCGGTTTAACGTGGAGAAACGGCGGAGGCGCTCCAGGTCAAGGCCGTGGCCATGGCGGCCGAATCGTGGGCGCAGAAATCCCAAGGCGCGCGAGGCCGCGGCAGGGCCGATGGAAACTTGGCGATTCAGCAGTTGAAAAACGCGGGCGAACGGCGGCGGGCTGGGCATCGGGCCCCACAGCTCCGGCACAGCAACGACATCTTGTCCCGCAGTCAAGGCGAGCCGGTATGTGGCGATTTGATGACGGCGTTTGCGGTAAAAAGTGACGGCTGGAGGCGCAGCTAGGCCATGGATGTAGCAGCGCTTCAATGGCGACTCCACACACAAGTAAAGAGCAACGGTGGCTCACTGTCCGGCGAGGTGAGCAGCCCAGCAAGTCAAAGCCGAGTCGTGATTGATGCCGTCAGGCAAAGCCAAGTCCCTCCGAAACCGCGACGACTTGCGGACGGCAGAGGAGGTTGGGTGCGGCCGGCGGTTCAGCAGGACAGACCGGGTCAACACTCTGCTACGAATCCGATAGGGCCGGCTCTACAACAGAGTAAATCCTCGGTACGCGGCGGTCTTCAGCAGCTTGGAGGCGAAGTCGAACCCGTCAGATGTGAAAACGATGGTTGGTGCGATGGCAGACTCCGCTGTTGATGACTTGCTCATACGAGAGGTTGCTTAGCCACCGGGTCGGCGAAGGCGGAGCGATTTTGACGAGACCGCGGTGGTAACTCGGATTCTGCGAGACGGTTCAACCCTGGCCGTTTTGACTCATCGTCCAGGTCGTGCTTGTCTTCGGGATGGCAGCAGACAGACCGCACCCTTAATCACAGTCGAACCTATCGATCTCATAAATCGTAAATCTGGACTGATGAACTTGAAAACTGATGTATATCCTCGCAAGCCGGCTATTCTTCATCCGGAAAAATTTTGAACCTCCCGATCCCTTGAAGAAATCCCTTCAAGAACTCAACATCACCGTGCGCGGGCCCCATGGTGGGCGCCAACTATCGTGGATTTGTCACGGCAGATGTCCTTAGTGTCAGGACTTAGTCGCGAGCCCAACGCTTGAGAGGGATTGAGTGGGACGAGAGACGCAGGGCGGATCAACACACAATACAAGGATTTAGACAGCTTCGGGCCCCGGGAAACATCATCCGGAATAGCCCTACATGTTGTTTGTGGCTAGGTCTCATTATCATCACGAGGGAGACGCCGTTAACCGGCTCTTTGTGTCTAGCCCTAGAGATTGTTTCTTGCTTGTAGCTTCTCCCTCTTTGGGGAGCCCTGCCCCTCCTTATATATGTTGAAGGGGCGGTTTACATGACTAGTCCTAGTTGGATTAGGATTACTTTATTACAAGTGGAGTCCTAGTCTTGCTTCCTTTGTAAGGGAATATTCCTTGTTCTTTCCTCATAAACCGGCCCACCATTAAACGTGAACCGGCCTTCTGGGCCATGGGCCTCGTCATCCATCTGACCCGCCCGCCGGGTTACTAATAAACCGCCAAGACCGGGCGGGTAGCCCGTGAACCGCCAAGCTCCGAGCGGGTTACCAGTGAGTCGTCCAGTCCGGCCGGGTTATACTTCGGCCGGTTTACGCCACGGGGTATATCCCCGACAACGACCGTAGTGCTTCTTCAACCTCTGGTCTTCTTGCTCCAGCCGCCCAAAGCAGCGCCGGTCGTGCCGCCTGCTCCTGCCTCCCATGGCCGGCTGTGCTTCCGCAGAGGCCTCACCGCCCCCTACAATTCCCACCGCTGGCCAGGCCCTGCAGCGATGGCAGCCTCACACCGCAGCCGAACGAGTGAACCCTCATACTCCTCTCCGCTGGCATCCACCGCCGCTGCTCGCACCGGCTCGCGTCGTCCCTTCCTAGGCTCGCCGTCGCCCACCGCCTCGGTGCTCTCGGCGCGGCGTGGTCAATGTGGTCAAGGAACGACTTCCATCGGACGGATCAGACGTGGAGAGGCTAACAGCTGGGTCCACGGCCGCAAAGAAAGAAGTGCCTCCTCATTACGCTGAAAATAATGATTCCTCCACCGACAGAGGGACCCACCGGACGGGCCACCGATTTCGAGAAAAAACGTTTGCCTCCCCGATCGCTGGGACCCACCAGCTACACCTTCGCACGCAAGGAAGTGCGCCCGTGCAAAAACCGATTCGCTTCGACTGTTGGGGACCCACCAGTTACATCTTCGCACGCAAGGAAGTGCGTCCGGGCAAAAAAAAAAACCCAAAACGATTCACCCCGCTGACTGCTGGGACCCACCAGCTACATCTTCGCAGGCAAGGAAGTGCCCGACAGTCGGGACCCACCTGGTCGAAGCGTACGTAGCGTTGTCATTCTGGTCGTGAACGTGTATGTACATATATACTGGTGGATGTATAGGCGCGCAAGTGTCATAGTAGAGGCGCGCACGTAGCATGTACACGTACATACAGCGGCCAGGGTGCAAGAAAGAAAATACGGCCAAGTATGTGCACATAGGGGCGGGGTCTCGAACGCCTACTCGCGCATACGTACGACGAGGGCTCGTGTACATGGCTGGGTCGGAACGGAGAAACAACGTCATCGTCATGTTCATGGGGAGGCAACGGAATGCGTCGTGTTCATGGGGAGGCAACAGAATGCGTCGTGTTCATGGGGAGGCAACAGAACGCGTGGGAGCCAACCGGCTGGGTCGAAACGGAATGCGTGGTCATGTTCATCGCGAGGGCTTGGACGGAACATGCGATGGAAACGAGGCCTGGCGTACTGCACAACGGAGGAAACGGACCTCCTACGTTCGAAACGGAGTCCTGTTGATCGGGAGGGGTGTGGCGTACCGCAAAACGGAGGAAACGGACCTCCTACGGTCGAAATGGGGGTCCTGTTGATTGGGAGGGGTGTGGCGTACCGCAAAACGGACGAAACATACCTCCTATGGTCGAAACAGGGGTCCTGTTCATCGGGAGAGGTGTGGTGTACCGCACAACGGACGAAACGAACCTCCTACGGTCGGAACGGGGGTCCTGTTCATTTGGAGGGGTGTGGCGTACCGCAAAACGGGACTCCACGGGATACTGTTCATCTCCACTGTCGACCTCATCTAGCCTCCACGGGCTACCGTCGACCTCCTCCAGCCTCCACGGGCTACCGTCGACCTCCTCCAGCCTCCACGGGCTCCTGTTCATCCAGCCTCCACCGCGCGCTACTCCATCGGCTACTGTTCAACCACCCCTGCACCGTCTACTATTCATCCAGCCCTCCACACCATGGGGTCCTGTTCAACCACCCCTCCACGGGCATCCCTCCACCGTCTACTGTTCATCCAGCCCTCCACCACACCACGGGGTCCTGTTCATCCAGAGGCAACGCCACCACTCACTGTTCATCCAAACCGCCCCCGCAACACTCACTGTTCATCCAATCGATCGGTTTCAGTTAGCCGCAGTAGCGAAGGAATCGCTCGATCGGGTTTAGTTAACAGCCATCGATCGATCTCTCGGGTTCAATAACGCGTAGCCTGTAGTGCAATCGCTCGGGTTCAGTTAGAACCCAACGCCTCGCTCGGGTTCAGTTAGAGCCAACACCTCGCACACACGCCGTATGTGTACGAGAGAAACGCATCACTCGGCCCCCGACCTCCCACCGTAACCGGGAACTCCCCGAAATTTTTCTCCCCCTCGCTTCTACCACGGTTTTTTCCGTCATGGACGGCTCAAAGAATGTCATGCAGCTGCGTCTCCGGCCCGCCCAGGACGAAAAGCCCATTTTCTGTCATGATTTTTTGTCATAGAAGTAGGAGCACACCACATCTATGATGATACCGGGTTTTGTCACAACTATCATCATACAAGTGTCATATGCATGACAGAAAAAAAAATTGTTTGGCCCAAAATGTCACAGATGTGTCTTTTTTTGTAGTGCTTCACTTTGTTCTTCGGAAGCGTGTGGGCCTTGGGTTGGTGATGTATCCACTTGAGTGGAGCATTGTCCTTCTCCTTCGGCCACAAGGGGTTGCTCAATGGGTAGGATGAAACCAACACCCATTCTTCTTATGGCTTGAGGAGGAATTTCATCACGTACATCACAAGTCCCATTTTGCTCCACTTGGGAGCCGTTATTCTCATCAAACTCCACTTTACACATCTCCTCAATAAGTCCCATGGATTTATTGAGGACATGGGGTAAGCATGAGAGTTTGTAGCATAACCAACAAATATGCCCTCATAAGCTCTAGTCTCAAATTTTGACAACCGAACACCTTTGTTGAGAATGAAACACTTACACCCGAACACCCAAAAGTACTTGAGGTTGGGCTTGTTACCGGTGAGTATCTCATATGGAGTCTTGTTCAAGCCTTTGCGGAGGTAGAGCCGATTGGATGCATGACACGCGGTGTTGATGGCTTCGGCCCAAAAGTTGTATGGAGACTTGAACTCCGCCATCATGGTTCTTGCCGCATCCATCAACGCCCGGTTCTTCCTCTCCGCCACACCGTTTTGTTGAGGGGTGTAAGGTGCGGAATATTGATGCTTGATCCCCTCATCATTAAGGAACTCATCCAAGGTGTAGTTCTTGAACTCGGTGCCATTGTCACTTCTTATTGTCAAGATCTTTGCATTGTGTTGACGTTGGGCTTCATTTGCAAAGTCAATGACGGTTTGTTGGGTCTCGCTTTTCCTCTTGAAGAAGTACACCCAAGTGTATCTTGAATAGTCATCCACAATCACCAAGCAATACTTCCTACCCCCAAGACTATCAAAGGATGGAGGCCCAAAGAGATCCAAATGAAGGAGCTCAAAAGGCCTCTTCGAGTAAATGATAGTAGTGGGAGTGTGAGCCTTCTCATGTAGCTTTCCTTCGATAAAAGCACTGCAAGCACGATCTTTAGCAAAACTAACCTTCGCTAGTCCATGGACATGGTCCCTGTCGGTGTCAAAACCGGCGGATCTCGGGTAGGGGGTCCCGAACTGTGCGTCTAGGCGGATGGTAACAGGAGACAAGGGACACGATGTTTTTACCCAGGTTCGGGCCCTCGATATGGAGGTAAAACCCTACTCCTGCTTGATTAATATTTATGATATGGGTAGTACAAGAGTAGATCTACCACGAGATCAGAGAGGCTAAACCCTAGAAGCTAGCCTATGGTATGATTGTTGTTCGTCCTACGGACTAAAACCCTCCGGTTTATATAGACACCGGAGAGGGCTAGGGTTACACAGAGTCGGTTACAATGGTAGGAGATCTACATATCCATATTTCCAAGCTTGCCTTCCACACCAAGGAAAGTCCCATCCGGACACGGGACGAAGTCTTCATTCTTGTATCTTCATTATCCAGGAGTCCGGCCAAAGGTCATAGTACGGCTATCCGGACACCCCCTAATCCGGGACTCCCTCAGTAGCCCCCGAACCAGGCTTCAATGACGACGAGTCCGACGCGTAGATTGTCTTCAGCATTGCAAGGTGGGTTCTTCTCCAAATCATGTGTACCTGTTGAATAGTGTCCGGTTTCTCGTAAATATCACGCTCCTTGGCTTCCACGCCCAATAATGGCCATCTTCCACGTGTTGAACGAATGCAAAAAGCCAGGGTATTTTTACATTTACCCCCTAGCTGCGCAAATGAGCTGCCTATATAAGAGACGAGGATCTAGATCCGAATCACACTATCTTCCCTTCGCAAGCTTTCATCGGAGCGCATCTGACAGAAACCCATTCCATCATGGACAATCGATGCGGCTCCTCCTCTCGCCCTCCCAGTCCTCAGCCTGGAGATTGGGAGAGATGCTCCGTTCCACACAGCGAGCTAGTGACGCTCCAAACCAAGGGGTTTCTTCCCCCAGCCTTCATGGTTCCGGTTCGAGCCGGACTCGCCACCTATAAGGGCGGAAAACAAGCGGAGAGCGTCCCCAGTCCCTCCCGAGGAGAGCGGGTATGCCTTGTCCCTTATTTGATAAGAGGGCTCGGATTTTCAATTCATTTGTTTCTCCAGGGGCTCCTGGAGTTCTATGACCTCCAGTTGCACAACATTATGCCTGCCTCCATTCTGCATATTGCGGGCTTCGTGGCCCTTTGCGTGCTGTTCTTGGGCATCGGGGCTCATTTCGCGCTGTGGAAGAGGTTGTTCTGCCTCATACCCCGTTCTCAGGAGGGGTCGATATTTCAAGTGGGCGGAGCCGAACTATGGCGCATCGCCGGGACCGGATATCTATCTGGAACCCCGAAAAAGGCGTCCGAAGACTGGCCTTCGGAATGGTTTTATATAGAAGATGTCCTCTGCTGACCCTGCTCGGATCGGCCTCCGGAGTTCAAGAATGCTCCTTTGAAGAAACGCCTAAGCTGGCGCCCACGGAGCCCTCGGATGGAAAATGACAGGGACGTCCTTTACCTGATGAGCCGAATAAGGTTGTTGGCTCATTCCGGACTGACCATGATCGGAGTCATGGCCACATGCATTATGCGGGGGGTGCAGCCGCTCCAGTATAGAGGCCACCCCATGTGGGATTTCAACGGGAGGATGATGCTACCCGCCATGGCCGTAAGGGCCGGATCGGTCGCTGATCTCGATGAAGACCTTGTCCGCATTGTACAAGGGAGAAGAGGAGGAATTTCTTCGCGTCAATCCACAGGACGGGTTTTCTATGAACAATCCTCCAAGATGGGTAAGCGGACATTTTTTTCCCATCCGATCCATATTCCCATAGTCAAGTATCTCATTTTGTGATTTCGACGCAGAACTGCGCCAGTCAGAAGGATATAAACAGCCTGCCTCCACAACCCAAGATCCGAACGGTTCTCGATCCGCCTCCCAAGAGGATCCGGACATATCGGTGGAGTTGATCGATGGGGTATTTCACCACCGAGCATTGATAATGCCCTGTTGCCATTACGGCCGACACTCCCGAATACTTCCACCTCGCAGTAATCGAGACCAAGCCCCAATATCTTGAGAATGATTCATCCTTGCTTATTTTTTATCACCGTACACCAACAGTGTTTTGCAGCGGGAGCCCTTGAGGCGGAAGGCTGAGTCTGCGGCGGCTAGCCAACAAGGGGCAGCACGACCCAAAGAAGCTAAAAAGAAGTGCGGTCCGGATTGAAACGCCGTGCAACGGTATGGCGGTCACCTTATTCCCAGGTTTTATTCTCGAAGGCATACTAACGCCGTGTTTCTTCAGAAAAAAGAGTGCTCGCGGACTATATCCGGAGAGGTTGTTAATCGAGCCTCCGCCAGCCAAAGCTTCAAAGCCAGGCCTAGAAGCGGAGGTGAACACGAGGCGTGCGTCGGATGCTCCTCCGACAGAGGATGCCGACAGATTGTCCGCCACCAACTCCGAGGTGGAGAGTGCCATGAATCACAGGCGCCGCCAAATGATTCTTCGTGACACATGTTTCTCCCAAGAGGCGTTGAACGCCTTCAATTCAGGAGATGCGCACCTCCGTGCCTCTCAAGATGGTCTAGCCAGAGCCACGGAGCAGTATGTAAAAGACATACGAGTGAGGAAATTTAACAGTTATATATGCTAGTAGCCCCCGAGACTTGAAATAGTTAGAATAACTGATTTAAGGATCATTTATTCTGCAGGATCTTACAAAAAAGAATACCCAACTGTCCCAGGAGCTTGAAGAGTGCAAAGCCCAACTTGAGGCCACACAAGCTGCGACAGGGGAAGCCAAAGAGACCCCCTCTGGTAACATACGCTTTTAAAAGATAAGTATGTTGTGAAGTGCGGCGTGTATATAGATCTGATAATAACATTGCAGATGGCGCCGGGGTAGATCCGGACAAGCAACAGCTCTTGCGCTGGTTAAAGGCCGGCGAGAACGAGCTTACGAGGGTGAGGCAGGAGAAAAATAATCTCCAAGATGCCGACAACCAGCTGTGTAAGGAACTAAAAGATGTTCGTGCTCAGCTGTCCGACTCATTATGAGAATCAGCGGCTTCGACGCTGCATTTTAGTAAGTGCTTAAACGAACTTTGAAAAAAGAGTTCGGCGAGGAAGTCGACAACGAGTTATGTCTCAGAGGTCTGCTCACAGCCGCCCTGCAGAGGAAATGCCCGGTTCTACGGGTGACCTTCTTCCCGAAGTTTACAACTGCACGAACGAAGTTCGGCAGTGATGAAAGGCATCGCCTGTGCCTTGTGGCCATCTGTCTCCCTGCCCGAAGGCCTTGGGGAGCTTGCGGAGAGGCTCCAGGGAGCGCGGCGGCGCTTCCGATTATGGAAGATATCAGCCTGCCGTCAAGGCACCAGGGAGGCCTGGGCCATGGTGAAGACGCGGTACACGAGGCTGACCCAAACCACATGACCGAGGTCGGACCGGTGGGGCCTGATGGGAAGGAGATCCCTGTGAGCTTAGTGTACGGCTAGGTAGAATTGGCCGCAAAGTATTTCCTACAGGACTGTAAACTTGATAGCCTGTTAGATGGCATTGAAGAGGAATACAATCAGTCAAATTAACTATGTAATTTAAGGTGACATGTAAAATGCCTTCTAGCTGGATTGTAGATTGTTTGTCATAGCGGACCTTTTCGCTTCAATCTCGGGACCCAATAGTCCGGAGTGTGTCCGAATACCCTCGCGGTTATATAAAAACCGGGGCATGCGTGGAGACCAAAGCGTAGGGTCATTAGTGCTTTATCGCATAAGTGCCCAACTAGTTATGTTATATTACATGGTTAGTAAGAAACATCTTCCAGGAGAATAGTTCCGTTAGGGGTTCCTCTCCCCGGGAGGCATGCCCTAAAGTGAATGTCCGACTGCGAAAAAGCGAGAAAACATCTGGGCAGATAAATAAATAGGTAAGAAATCTTCTTTAGTTCACCGACCAATACTCTCTTAAGAACGCTAGCTTTCGCTTCACCCACCTGAGGTACACATCCGCTGACCCGTAGTAATAATCACAGAGGTGCTCCTTTACCACCTAGCCAACAATCGGGACGAGGGGTAAGCACAGAGCCGTGCAACCCAGCTTGGCCAAAACTTAAGTCATATCGATGCATATAATGGTGAATAAAAGGTACATGCGGAAGTGTGACACATGTATTGGGCATGAAGCCCTTATAATTAAGCTTCTGTGAAAGAAGCCCCCAGGTAATATGAGCGCGGATAGCGCGTCAAGTGTGTGCGAACAATGCTCTAATGAGCCTTCAAAGGCTGGAAAGAAGAAGGAGGGAGAAGGAGAATAATAGAAGACAGCTAAAATGTAAAATATGGACAGAAGAAGGAGACGAACTCAGAATCCGGCGCTAGGCGTAGAAGCTTCGGAGACGGGCTGCGTTCCATGGGTTCGGCTCGAGTCGGTTATCCGATGCATCTCGCAGACGGTACACTCCACCGGTCAGGACCTGGTCGATGATAAAGGGACCTTCCCATTTGGGCTTGAGTTTGTCCTTTTTCTTGTCCGGCAGGTGTTGAATTAGCTCGCCAACATTGTAAGTTTTGGCCCGTACTTCTCTGCTTTGATATCTTCGAGCCTGCTGTTGATAGAATGCGGAACGGGCTTTTTCTACATCACGGTCCTCCTCCAAGGCGTCCAAACTGTCCTGCCGATCGAGCTCGGCTTCTCTTTCTTCGTACATGCGCACGCGAGGTGAGTCATGAATTATGTCGCAGGGCAGAACTGCCTCTGCGCCATATACCATAAAGAATGGTGTGAATCCGGTCGTTCGATTCGGAGTGGTCCGCAGCCCCGAGAGTAAGGAGTCGAGCTCCTCTACCCAGTGCGTGTTAGATTCCTTGAGGGACCGCACTAATCTGGGTTTGATGCCGCTCATAATTAGACCATTTGCTCGCTCGACTTGACCGTTAGTTTGAGGGTGATAGACTGAAGCGTAGTCGAGCTTAATGCCCATGTTTTTGCACCAGAGTTTGACCTCGTCGGCCGTAAAGTTCGTGCCGTTATCAGTGATGATGCTGTGGGGGACACCGTAACGGTGTACGACCCCTGAATGAAGTCTATCACCGGTCCGGATTCGGCCGTCTTGACAGGCTTGGCCTCTATCCATTTGGTGAATTTATCCACCATGACCAGTAGGTATTTTTGCTTGTGGGTTCCCCCTTTAAGGGGTCCGACCATGTCAAGCCCCCAGACCGCGAAGGGCCAGGTGATGGGTATAGTTTTGAGGGTGGTGGGTGGCATGTGGCTTTGATTAGCAAAGAGCTGGCATCCGACGCATCGTTGGACTAAGTCTTGAGCATCTGCCTGGGCCATTGGCCAATAAAATCTTGTACAGAAGGCCTTGCCTACAAGGGCCCGGGCTGCGGCATGGTATCCACCGAGTCCGGCATGAATTTCAGCCAGAAGGTTCCGCCCTTCCTCTTCGGAGATACACCTTTGAAGGACTCCGGTTGTGCTTTTCTTATAAAGCTCACCCTCATGGACTTTATAGGCTTTAGATCGCCGCACTATGCAGCGGGCCTCGTTTTGGTCCTCGGGAAGTTCCTGCCTGGTTAGGTAGGCTAGGAATGGTTTTGTCCATGGGGCAATGACTGCCATTATTACGTGGGCTGATGGTGTTATTTCGTTGGCAGAACCACCAATTATGTCAGAATGTTTGGTGTGGGGCAGTGCGGTTGGGTCTGGGTTGTTATTTCCGGACTCTCCCTCCCATAATACGGATGGCTTGAACAGCCTCTCTAGGAAGATGTTGGGAGGGACAGCATCGCGCTTTGCGCCGATGCGTGCCAACACGTCTGCTGCCTGGTTGTTATCCCGGGCTATATGGTGAAATTCGAGCCCCTCAAACCGAGCTGACATTTTTAGGACAACATTGCGATAGGCTGCCATTTTCGGATCCTTGGCATCAAAGTCTCCATTTATTTGGGATATCGCGAGGTTCGAATCCCCGCGCACCTCTAGGCGTTGGATGCCCATGGAGACTGTCACCCGGAGACCATGTAGAAGGCCCTCGTATTCGGCTGCGTTGTTGGAGTCCTTATACATTATCTGGAGTACGTATTGAACTGTATCTCCGGTTGGGGACGCTGAACGACGCCAGCTCGTGCCAGCCAACATTTTGGAGTCGTCAAGTGCATTATCTAGTTGGAATATGCGCCATACTCTTTAGGGAGTTCGGCCGTCCATTCGCAACGAAGTCGGCCAAAACTTATGATTTAATAGCTCTCCGTGGCTTATAGGTTATGTCGAACGGGAGGAGCTCAATGGCCCATTTGGCAATCTGGCCCGTCGCGTCGCGGTTGTTTATAATGTCATTAAGAGGTACTTCGGAGGCTACTGTTATTGAACACTCTTGAAAGTAGTGTCGCAGCTTCCGGGATGCCATAAACACCGCGTACACTATCTTTTGATAATGCGGTTACCGTGACTTGCATGGAGTTAGGACAGTGGACCATAGTAAACTGGTTTTTGAAGGGGGAACTTGTGTCCGTCCGTTTCTCGTTCGACAACGAGCACCGCGCTTACAACTTGATGAGTTGCCGCAATGTATAATAGCATTGGTTCGCCCATGTTGGGCACGGCCAGGACCGGGTTTGTTGCCAATTTGGCTTTTATTTCTTCGAGTCCGGCCATGGCGGCATCCGTCCACTCGAAGTGTTCGAAGGCCGGAGGAGGCGATAAAGGGTAATGCCTTTTCTCCCAAACGGAGATAAAGCGGCTTAGAGCCGCCATGCATCTAGTCAATTTTTGTATTTGTTTGAGGTCTTTTGGGATATCCAATTGTGACAGAGCTCGGATCTTGGCTGGGTTTGCTTCAATTCCTCTACCGGATACAATGAAGCCCAAGAGCTTTCCGGCTGGTACATCGAAAACGCATTTTTCCGGGTTGAGCTTGATGTCATATGTTCGGAGATTATCGAATGTGAGCCTCAAGTCGTCTACTAGAGTTTCGACATGCTTGCTTTTGACGACCACATCGTCTACGTATGCCTCCACTGTTTTGCCGATCTGGTTTGCCAGACATGTCTGAATCATGCGCTGATATCTTGCGCCAGCGTTTTTGAGCCCGAAGGGCAATGTGTTGAAGCAGAATGGGCCGTATGGAGTGATGAATGCCGTTGCGGCTTGGTCAGGCTCTGCCATCTTAATTTGGTGGTAGCCGGAGTATGCGTCGAGGAAACACAATGAATCGTGTCCCCGCGGTAGCGTCGATGATTTGATCGATGCGGGGGGGGAAGGGATCCTTTGGGCAAGCCTTGTTGAGGTCCTTGAAATCGGCGACATATAGGCGCAGGATTTGTTCTTCTTTGGTACCATCACCAGGTTTGCTAGCCAGTCCGGATGTTTTATATCTCTGATGAATCCAGCCTCCAATAGTTTGGCTAGCTCCTCTCCCATGGCATGCCTCTTGGGTCCGGAGGAACACCGAAGAGCCTGTTTGACTGGCTTGAACCCTTTTAGGATGTTTAGGCTGTGCTCGGCCAGCCGGCGTGGGAGTCCTGGCATGTCTGAAGGGTGCCAGGCAAAAATGTCCCAATTTTCGCGTAAGAATTCTCTTACTGCGGCATCTACATCAAGATTTAATTGTGCCCCGATGGAGGCCGTTTTTGTAGGGTCCGTTGGATGGACTTGGAATTTGACTATTTCGTCCGCTGCTTTGAAGGAAGTGGACTTGGATCTCTTATCGAGTATCACATCGTCCCTATTCACTGTGGAGCGCAGCGCGGTGAGTTCCTCGGCCGCTAGGGCTTCGGATAGTGCCTCAAGGGCCAGTGCGGCTGTCTTATTTTCGACGCGGAGTGCTATGTTCGGGTCACTAGCAAGAGTGATGATTCCGTTGGGCCCGGGCATTTTGAGCTTCATGTACCCATAATGGGGTATAGCTTGAAAATTGGTGAATGCCTCTCGCCCTAATAGAGCGTGGTATCCGCTGCTAAACGGGGCCACTTGAAACGTGACTTCCTTGGACCTATAATTATCCGGCATGCCGAACACCACATCCAAAGGTGATTTTTCCTCAGACAGCGTGCTTCCCGATCCGGGATTATTCCTCTAAAGGTTGTGCTGCTTCGCTCAATGCGGCTCCAGTCTATTTCCATTTCTCGGAGGGTTTCCTCATAAATGAGGTTCAATCCGCTGCCACCGTCCATGAGTACCTTGGTAAGGCGAAAGACGTCCACTATCGGACTGAGGACCAATGCGGCTAGTGCTCGGGCTGTTCGGAATTTAGGTTCGTCACTGGCATTAAAGGTAATAGCCGTGTCACCCATGGGTTTATTGCTGCTACTTGGTAGACTTCGCAAGGCTACGGAGTGTTCGCTTCCGATATTATTTGATGCGAAAGTCTCAAGACTATTAATACCGTCTTCGGTATCCCCAGGCTGGTGCTCTAGAGCTAGAAGCTCTTCGCCACTTTTGGCCACCGCGGTAGTATCCAACATGGTCTAAGGCTATGAGTTGGAGTGGCGCCCTCAGATTATGAATTTTACAGGTCCATTGAGCCATCCCTCCAAAGATGGTTCCATGCCCTATATAGGGTTTTTGATTTTGGTATTTAACCCGCCACTCGGTGATGGTGTATCCTTTATTTCGGATCGGGTTGTATTCAAGGCCGGATTGTCCCAAAATCTCGCCGGGTTTTCCAGCGCTTCCATCGCACCGCACGTTCAGATTATGGACGCCAAGTCGGCAAAGCGTAATGTCACGGCGATTTATAGCGTTGAGGATCCCGTTGTCCGTGCAATTATTGCAGAAGAATGAGATTGCGCCCTCCTCGCGCAGTCCTTTATCCTGTCCATAACCAGGAGGAATCGCCCGTAATGGTGTACTGCTTTCATGGGCTCTTGCCGAATTTGAGATAGGTCACTTATGTTTGGGTGGGCGGTGGAATTAAATCCGAACCGCGCCCAATCTGAGACTTAAGGGCCAAGGAGCTCAACATGGAAGCTTGGATTCTTGGATGTTGTCCAATGAATCTAGCCCGCTGCTGACTTTAGGTTCACGGCTTGAGTGACGCCCTCTCCTCCGCGGGAATCCGCATGGAGGATTGGGAATCGGACGTAGCTAGTCCTTAAGATAGAATAAGGGTCGCCAGATTGTTCCTCTACCACGTAAACGTGGTGGGTAACCCGGGAGAGTTAATCTCTCTCGCATCGGGTTTAGGCCCAATCTGATCATAGTCTGAAGCGACTCCTGTATGCGGCGATGCGATCCAAGAGCTCATTTAAGGAAGAGAGCTCCATCGGATCTAACTGCTCGGCGAGCTCCGAGTTAATGTGAAGATTGCTTTCGATGACCCGAGAAGTCATCGTCGGCACGACGGCCGAACAGGCGGTCATAAGAAAACCACCTAGCCGGAGAGTTTGGCCGACAGCCAAAGCTTCTTTAGCAACAGTGTCGTCTTTAAAGACGGGATGAGGCATCCTTCCTGACGGCAACAACACAGAGGAACTCTCAATGAAAGCACCAATGTCGGTGTCAAAACTGGCGGATCTCGGGTACGGGGTCCCGAACTGTGCGTCTAGGCGGATGGTAATAGGAGACAAGGGACACAATGTTTTTACCCAGATTCGGGCCCTCGATATGGAGGTAAAACCCTACTCCTGCTTGATTAATATTGATGATATGGGTAGTACAAGAGTAGATCTACCACGAGATCAGAGAGGTTAAACCCTAGAAGCTAGCCTATGGTATGATTGTTGTTCGTCCTACGGACTAAAACCCTCCGGTTTTATAGACATCGGAGAGGGCTAGGGTTACACAGAGTCGGTTACAATGGTAGGAGATCTACATATCCATAATTCCAAGCTTGCCTTCCACGCCAAGGAAAGTCCCATCCAGACACGGGACGAAGTCTTCAATCTTGTATCTTCATAGTCCAAGAGTCCGGCCAAAGGTCATAGTCCGACTATCCGGACCCCCCCTAATATGGGACTCCCTCAGTCCCCCTTGAGAAGACTTTGCAAAGATCTCATATTACCATGGGCTAAACGGCGATGCCAAAGATATCCCACGTCAACTTTAGCCATTAGGCATGTCGCGGTCTTAGTGGGTTGCTCTGAAAAGTTAATCACATATAGACCGTTCTCGACATGCCCAACAAAGGCTACTTTAAGAGTCTTGCTCCACAAGAGGGCCACGGTATAAATATCAAAGAAAGTGGCAAAGACCATGATTGCAAGTTGATGAACAGAAAGTAAATTGTATGCAAGGGACTCAACAAGCATGACCTTCTCGATCGTGAGATCATGAGAGATGACAACCTTGCCGAGTCCCAGTACCTTAGAAGACGAGGCATCACCCCACTCGACATTGGTGGGCATAGATGGAATCTTGTGCACGTCCACCACCAAGTCCTTTGCTTCCGGTCATATGATTTATAGCTCCACTATCGAGCAACCATGATCCCCCACCGGAAGAAAACACCTACAAGAGATCAATACTTGGTTTTAGGTACCCATTTTGTAATGGGTCCTTTGATGTTAGTAACAAGGGTCTTAGGAACCCAATAGACCATTTAATATATTGATGAGGAGATCCAACAAATTTCGCATAAACATGCCCATCACTAGCACGGCATAACACATAAGAAGGATTAAAGTCGCCAGCTTTGTTGAGAGGGGTGGCATTGCCCTTCTTGACACTGCCACCCTTCGCATTATTCTTCTTCTCCTTGGAAGAACCCTCTCTCTCCTTCACAAAAGTTTGCTTGAGAGGAGGAGGTCGTTTGGTCTTGTCATTCTTCTTTTTGTTCTTGGGATTGGGTGCGAACCCAATCCCCTCCTTGGCCACAACTTCCTTTTGATTGCTCAAAAGGTCGTTGAGGTTCTTCTCACCTTGTATGCATGACACAAGGCATTTCTCAAGTTGCTCCTTCAACTTAGCATTCTCCTCAACAAGATGCACATGCTCCCAACAAGGGTTAGTAGCATTTGCATTATCAATTAACACCATATGAGGAAAGGTGGCTTTCTCCTTGTTAGCTTCACTTGGAGTTGATCATGTGACTCCTTGAGGCTAGCATGAACACCCTTCAAGACTTTGTGAGCCTTGTCGAGAATGTCAAACTCCTCTTTGAGTCTAGCTATATCAACCCCAAGCTTTGCCTTCTTGGAGTTTTATCACGACCGGTTTTTCAATAAAAATATTTATTGAACAACCGACCTATGAAGTCCAATATGAGGAAAATCCTTCATACCGGTAGACAAAACTTTGATACAATAAGCCTGTAGCATTACAATATAACAGGGTCGGACTGAAGATGCCCAACCGATTATTACAAACACGCCGATAATTATACATGATGGCGGATATGACACAATGGTGTGGGGTGGAAATACTACTGACTCGAGATATGAGTGGTTGGTGGAATAACACAACGGGTGGTTAATAAGACCATCAGATCGGGCGGCTCATCGAAAGCCGAGGTGAGGCTCGATGAATTTATTTGGGTAGCGAAGCGGATATATCACGATGACTAATCCAGGGTCGACGAGACTGATCGATTCCTCTAGTCGCCGGACTCGCTATCGAATTCTTCATCCATGAGATCGCCACAAGATTCCGCCAAATCAACAAGCCAGGTGAGTACTTTGAAAGTACTCGCAAGACAGTTCGGACAAAAGATATAACAAATGAATGCATGAATGCGATATGATTAATTTTAACAGTGCTCAATTTAATCAGTATAGCAAAGTAAATAAGAAGGGAATCGGCGGTAGTCCGCTCGAAAATCCAAAGAAGATAAACTCAAAACCGATCGGGTGTCTGAAGCGACGCCTCGAAGGGTGAACAAATAAGTAAAGCATGCCACAGTCGGGTGTCTGAGCGACACCTCATAAAGGGCTTATATAGAAAGAAAATACATGCATGCCGCAGTCGGACGTCGCAGCGACATCACAGAAAGGGCTTATATAGAAAGTAAATAATAACAATGCCGCAGTCGGGCGTCTGAGCGACATTGCAGAAAGGGCTTATAATGAAAGTAAATGACAATGCCGCAGTCGGACGTCTGAGCGACATCGCAAAAAGGTCTTATAATAAAATTAAATGACAATGCCGCAGTCGGACGTCTGAGCGACATCGCAGAAAGGGCTTATAATAAAAGTAAATGACAATGCCGCAGTCGGACGTCTGAGCGACATCGCGGAAAGGGCTTATAATTCATTATTCATAACTGACAAGATATAGTGCTCACGGTAAATATTCATCACAAGACAATAAGCGGGTTAGTCCATTCGCAGGAAATAAACATTTAATTCTCAAATGGTTCTCAGGAGTTTCTGTCACCGAGACTGACACTTGACAAGATGAGATGAACACGGTACTCGGATATGAATAAGATGAATTCAAGAATTTTGACTCTGCAGAGTTTGTACCAAAATTGTCCACAGCCAACGGATTTCGTGAGTCACGGCGGACTAGTTCCGCTTACGGTATTTCGGAGGAAACACAACTAGCTAGTACACACCCATCATACCTCACGTTGCCAGGAATCACCCTAGATAGCGTTTAAGAAAAACTTTGAGACGGGGAGATCACAATCTCGAATAGCATGGGATCAAATTTATATACGCGCGCTCTAAGGGGTGCCCCCCTCTCGGTCCCAACCGGAAACACCCATGCCCCCTGACCGGATGAAAGGATTTAATCCAGGGCCATGGAACCTTCATCCAGGCCTCTCGATTTGGTGTGTACCAGGAAGTGGTTTGCAACTTACTCAGCCGTATCCCTTGCGGGAAACAGGTGGTAGTACGAAAGGGGAGACAGACGGGAATCTGACTAATTGATGCTGACACTGGGTCAACGATCTGGCATAAGCCTGGCATGCTACAACACTGCCATCTTACCCATACTCATGCCAACTCATGGCCATGCAACAAGTTTCCAACAACTCATGGATTTACCGAGCTCATTTGCCTCAACTCTTACGAGATAAACTATCATCGAAATTGCTCATGAACGTGCCATGATACAAAAATAATGCAAACATGCCCAAACACTCATCATATCAAAAGTTCAAACATTGCTTGCCTGGTTCGGAGTAGTCGGGTCTAGCTCGGCGGTTCGCGGTTCCATTAACTCCTTCGGTATCTACGGTACACAAAATACACGCGCTAACGTAAATACCGTGGGTCACAGAAAGTTAATCCAAATATTTTTGAAATAAATATGATAAAAAACTAGACAAAAATTTGAAGAGGACGGAAGAAGAATCAGTCAAAATTCCTTTGTGTTAAAAAGTTATAAGGGTTTTGGTCCAAGGACCCATCTGTAATGAAACAGAAAACCCTCAGGGGCCTAAGCAGAAAAGTGCAGAAAAACGGTTCAGAGTGGAAGCGTATTTGCCAAAGTACGCTTTCAGTAAACGATTCAAAAAAAAAAACACTACTAGAAAAAGGGCTATAGATGGGATTGACACTAATGGCGCACCAGAAAAGCGTATATACTAATGGCGCACCACCTTCTGATACGCCATTAGAGTTGAAACTACTAATGGCGCACCTGGCCCAAGGTGCGCCATTAGTATCAATTTTTTTTGAACTAGTGCGCCTGTCCAAACATACTAATGGCGCATCCAGACTCAGTGCGCCATTACTAGTTGTAACTAGTAATGGCGCACCTGTCGGAAAGTGCGCCACTAATGTTGTTTTTTTATTATATTTTTTATTCGTTTTTTTGCAAAACTACTAATGGCGCCTTGTTCCACCGCATGCGCCATTACTAGTTTAAACTAGTAATGGCGCATCGTGAACAGCGGCGCCATTAGTATGTTTTTTTGCAAAACTACTAATGGCGCACCAGCAGAAGGTGCGCCATTAGTAACTTGGGTTACTAATGGCGCATTTAGGGTTGGTGCACCATTAGTAAGTGGGCAGCAACAAGATATTTTGGACAGCCTCTCCCCTACCCACACTCACTTTCTCCCCACTTCATTCTCTCCACCTCCTCCTTGTCTCGGGTGCCTCCTCTTTTTCACCTCATTGCCACCATAGATTCATTCAAATTAAGTGGTTAAATTACCTTGTTTTGATAGGTAAGTAAGGGGGGAA
The DNA here is from genome assembly GCA_021605205.1 of Aegilops longissima. Taxonomy (NCBI): domain Eukaryota; kingdom Viridiplantae; phylum Streptophyta; class Magnoliopsida; order Poales; family Poaceae; genus Aegilops; species Aegilops longissima. The sequence continues at coordinate 560,674,601 of CM038680.1, forward strand.
GCTATATTTATGTTGTTCTCCCTACAACAATGTGCACATGCACTTTTTATGGCCTAGCTAGATCTATGTATGTTCGTGGTGTTGCATATGTTTGTGATGTTGCATATGTGTTTGTGTTTGGAGGTGTACGGTATTTGAAATGCGATAGTTGCCAATATTTTGCGGAATGTTGATTCATTTCCGTTTAAGAGAATTTTGGCATTAAGCATTCTTTTGGTCCTATTTTAGGAAAGTCATGCCAATTTTTTCTTGGTTCTAAAATATCGTTTTGCTCTACCGCAGCGCGACCATGGTCCGCACGATGACCGAAGGCATCGTGAATAGGTTTTGAGGTCCGCGAAGGCGAGATGCTTCAAAAGAACGAGATGGAGATAAGATGTCCGTGTCGAAGATGCAAGTGAAGAGCCTTATTGTGGACCCGAATTCCGGGCAGGTGCGGGACCACCTGCTCTTGCGTGGTTTCATGGATGGCTATCGGTGGCAAGGTGATGAAGATGACTACGAAGTCGTCCATGGGGGCCGGGCAAGAAATGAGGAAGGGCAGCAAGACAACCACCGTGGCTCGGGCGGGCGAGAAGACGAAGAATCCCCAGGAGATGATCACGATGGTGATGTTGTACACAGTCATCATGTAGAAGATGTAGGACATGATGATGAGGAAGATGCGGAGCAGGCGACGGGCATGATCTTGAAGATGATGATGCGGCGGAGCGACGGCGTTGTACCATCGATGGGCTGGGTGCAGGACCCTCATATTCAAGAGCTGCTTCTAAAGCGACGGATAACGCAAGAGCTGCCGCCGAGAGAAAGCCAAGATGGATCAACTTGAGTTAGACGCGTTACTCCATTGTATGAAGGATGCAGGCCGAGGATACCGCTTTGAAAGTAACGCTCATGGCTCGAGATGAAGGTAAAGCACAAAATGACCGACGATGCTTCGACGAGAACATGTCATTACAGCACGAACGTCTTCCCAAGGGGAACAAGTGCCCGACCAGTTTGGAGGAGGCTAAGAAAATCGTGTGTCCTCTGGATTTACCGCCGTGAAATACCATGTGTGCATGAACAATTGCATCATTTATCGGGATGAGCACGCTGAGTCTACCATATGTCCGGTTCACGGCGTCACTCGATACAAGAAGAGGAAGAAAGATCCTCAAAAGTGGTGTGGTACTTTCCGATCACTCCTCGCTCTGCAGCGGTATTTCATGGACCCTAAGGTAGCAAAGCTCCTGCGTTGGCACGCCGGATAGGGAGGAGAAGAAGCGAAGATGACGAAATGATCCGGAGATAGATAAAAAGACAAGATGCTGAGTCACCCTAAGGATGCGAGCCAGTGACAAGCGTTGAACTTCAAGACCCAGAATTTGGGAAGGATCCAAGGAACATCGTCTTTGGCGCGAGCACCGATGGAGTCAATCCGTTTGGCAGCCGTGAGAAGCACACATAGCACCTGGCCTGTGTTTGTGTGGATGTACAACCTTCCCCCTGTTGTGCATGAAGAGGAAGTACATTCACATGAGTATGCTAATTGAAGGGCGAAACAACCAGGAACGACATCAATCAGTATCGGGGCTGCTGAAAGAGGAGCTTGACACGCTGTGGAAAACGCCAGCCAATACGTTGGACGCCGCAGAAAGAATATTTCCCTATGAGAGCCGCACCGCTCACGACGGTGCACGACTATCTCGATTACGGATATCTCGCGGGGCAGGTAGTCCACGGATTTTCGGATGCGTAAGGTGCATGGATGACACAACGTATCGCCAGCTAGATAGAGATCCCGGTCTTGAAAACCGTGTTCATGGGACATCGAAGGTGGCTTCGCGACGATGACCCGTGGAGAAACGCAAGGATCTGTTCGATGGTGAAACCGAACCCAAAACGCCCGATGTCACGAGGAGCGGCGAGGAAATAGACAAGCTGTTGAAAAATTGGAAAGACTACCCACCACCGAAAGAAGCAAAAGGCGCGAGCCGGAAAGAAGCGAAGGCGCCAGAGCGCTGCTGAAGGTATGGAAAACGAGGTCTGTTTTTGGGACTTGCCGTCTTGGAAGATCCACCGTGTGCCTCACAGCCTTGATGTCATGCATATCACGAAGAACGTGTGCGAGTCTGCTTGGTACCCTGCTCAACATGCCGAGAGGACCAAAGATGGGCGAAAGCAAGGGCAGACTTGAAATCAATGGGCATCAGGCAGGAGTTTCACGCTAATGATGATGATGATGATGATGATTATGATGATGATGATGATGATGATGAGGCGAAGCAGGACACAGTAAGTCGTCGCAAAGGCAAAAAGGCCATGAAGACCGGAAATGACTACCCTCCCGCGTGCTTCACTCTAAGTCAGGAGGAGATCGAGCAGTTTTTACCTGCCTCCTATTAGTAAAACTTCCTTCGGTTACTGTGGGGAAGATAAGCGATACCTAGACCCAGCGAAGCGAAGTTCGATGGGATGAAGTCTCACGACCGTCACGCGTCTTGATGACGCAGATACTTCCGGTTGCAATCCGTGGGATCATGGACGCGCACGTCCGCGTGAAACGCTATTTGGCCTATGCAACTTTTTCGACGTCATCTCGGAAGTCGATTGGCGTGAGGCAACTCGAAGGCTACAGGAAGAGATCGTGGTGATACTATGCGAGCTTGAGATGTACTTCCGCCGCATTCTTCGACGTTATGGTGCATCTGCTGGTCCATATAGTGGAGGATATCATCCAACTTGGGCGGCGTTCCTGCATAGCATGATGCTGTTCGAAAGGATGAATGGTGTCATCAAAGGATACGTTCGCAACATGTCACGCCCAGAGGGAAGTATAGCGGGGGCTTTCGATCAAGAGTCCATCTCCTACTGCACGAATTATCTAGGCATTGAGAACCCGTTGGTCTTCCGTCAACAGCACCTCGGCAGGCTCGCTGGATGGGGTCACCGTGAGGGTCGCCGCGAAATGCATGTCGACTTAGAGGGTCGACTCGCCGACTTTGAAAGAGCAAACCTAGTCGCGCTACAACACATAGACGTGGTCGATCCTTGGGTGGTAGAGCACAAAACCTTTATTAAGAAGACGACAATGACCGAGGCCAGCAGAGGACGGACGGAGATATAATTAAAGAGCACAACTCATGTTTCACGCGTTGGTTCAAGCGAAGCTTCGTCGTACCCTTTACATGATGATTCTTCCACGGAAGAACAACTCATATTCGCCTTGTCACAGGGCGCCGAGCACAACCTGATGACCTATAAGGCGTACGATATCAACGGCTACACATTCTACACCGAGGCAAAGGACATGAAGAGCGATGGTTATCGAACTCCGGGTAACGATGGAATCCTACACCGTAATGACAAGGACAGATACTACGGAAGGATCGAGGAGATCTGGGAGCTGAGCTACTGTTGGAGAGAAGGTCCCGATGTTCCGTGTCGATGGGCAAAGAGCGTCCTAAAAGAAGACCGTATTTCACCACCATGGTTATACCCGGCCAAATCAAGATCATGGGCGCAAACGTCACCGCAAAAATGAGCCATGGGTACTGGCTTCCCAAGTTGACCAATGCTTCTTCATTACCGACCCGTCAAAGCCCAACGTGTTGTTGTGAGGAGAGGCAAAAGGAAGATCATCGGAATGGATGGAGTAGCCAATGAGCAAGACTTCGACAAGTACGGCAACCCGAGGATCGAACATGACGACGATGATGAAGTAGCAGCATAGACCACAAGAAGAAGCAGGACCACCCTACCTAAAGGACGTCCGTTCCACAGAAGAACTCCATTTGCGAAAAAGAAGGGCAAGAAGATTGTGAACAGATAGCTAGCTAAGATCGATTGTATTTAAATCGTAGCCTTCATTTCTCGATTGTATTTCATGGGAACTTTTTGAACTATCATGAATATTTTTAAATTTCATGGACACTCGATCTCCATCCCCCTCCATCTCGATCGCTATCCCACCTCGCCAGATCCGGTCCCCTCGCCGAAAGCACCCCCAGTCCATCGGCCGCCGCCGCCCCCCCGCACCTCGATTCCCTACTCAACCACTGCCGCCGACCCCCACCCCTCCCTACTCAACCGCCCGCCATGACCCCCGCACCCCGCACCTCCCCGCTCCACCGGCATTACTGTTTGATGATATTTTTAAAAAATTTATTACTGTCTTATAAAAAATATTACTGTTATGATTTAAACAAGTTTGAACATATTTAAACACAAATAAGTATCAAACAGCATTTTAAATGCACAAAAAAATTGTGGAGCCTGGGAATCGAACCCAAGACCTCCTGGTGTGAGAACTGGCTGCTGACCAGTCGAGCTAGTAGAGGGAGCTTGATGTGGATCAGGTCAGGTGGAAGATAACCTGTTGGCTCGAGCAGAAATCAAAAAAAATACTAATGGCGCACCAGGGCGAGGTGCGCCATTAGTATGGATGTACTTATGGCGCACCGAGGTGTGGTGCGCCATTAGTATTGTGCCGCCCCCACCATCCATACTTCCTCCCCGGCCCTCGATCCCCTTCCCTCTCCTCTCCCTCGCCCTCGCCTCGATCCCTTCCCTCTCCCTCTCGGCCTTGCTGCCCTCCCGCCTCGGCCGCCGCCTCGACCGCCTCGGCGCCTCGGCGCCCGCCCGCTCCTCCTCCGGCGCCTCTCCCAGCCCAAGCCCAAGGCCGCTCCGCCTCCACCTCCTCCGCCTCCACTGCCGGACGAGGCGCCCTTGAGCGTGGGCCCGTCACATGCAGCAAGCGCTCGCTGCTGGGGCTCACCAGCGCCGTTGCCACCAGCGCCTTCAGCGACCTCTCCGACCTCCGCGACGCCACCCTCGACCTCTCCCTCCCGGAGCTCCTCCCTGACCACCTCCCTTCTAGGTAAGTGTTGCAACTTTCTTAGTATTTGTAGATAAGTATGTGGAGCGCATGATGATAAAGTTGGTTTATAAAAGTATGCGTGGGCGCCATCGACATGAAGAATCATGATGTGCTTTGTGCTTGGGAGATTTAAGTATCGTGTCATGTTTGTGAGCCGTTTTGTTCTTCTTAAGCATGTGCCTGCTTAGTTTTGGTTTTCGTAAATGTTCTGCCTATTAGGAAACTGTTTGGAAGTTTATTTAGTGGAAATTGACCATTGTCTTAGTTTTGATTTTCGGAAACACGACGTTCCTGTGATTTAGTATAAGAAAATGCTTGGTTATAGAAATCTTCAGCAATGTGGAGTTCCTGCTGGAGTTGATTGTGGTGCTAACGGTGTTCAAATGACTAGAAACATGACTGTGGACGACAGTAAAGACTCAAGGCAAAATCCGCCTACAAGGGCATATTAGGATCAGTCACAATATTGAGATGAGTATTGACTAGAACAAGTTCACACCAAAGCTGACTAGGGCAACGTAAGAACAAATTCTGAAACAAAGACTACCAAGAGAAGCACTGCAAAACCAAGCATATCTTGAAGACCGCCAAGTTCCAAGCAAGAGGAAATAGATATATACAGCAACTGGTATCTACTTATTTAATCAGGACAGAGACCAACTAATCAGCAAGATAAATGACATTCACAGATAGAGGGACCAACTAATCAGCAAGAGAACTAATTAGTATCTCATAACGAAACTAGTCAATCTGAGGCCTCGACCCAAAGCTGCGGAGCATCCATATTTCGTAAGATCATTCAATCGATGGATTCACGCCCTATCGCCGCAAGTTTGGTCTTGGTATCTCGTAATCCTGTATGTATCGGGACAAGTGGTGCTAGCTTTATTGCCGGGATCAATTAAGCGTAGTGCTGCAGTCCATCATTGGTGGATTTTTTTACTGTTGTAGTTCTTATTTGCTAGGCATATCACCTTACAATGAGTTGTGGGTGAAAATACCAGGTTAACTGATATTTGAGTCCATTCGCAACTGCTCCCATTAAGTTAAAGATCAACCAATTTAGTTACTAGGGGTTTACCTCGGGCCTCGCAAGATAGATGCACATATCTACCTTTCACGCTAGTGAAATCTACAATGCATCCTTCATTCGAGGATTCCTTTCTCATTATATATTGTAGTTTAAGTGCACAACTGAACTTTTAGCTTCGAACAAAGCAACGATGGATATTTATTTAATTTTGTTCCTTTCGTTTAGTAGGTTTTGGCCGACGGCAGTGTATCCCCATATAGGTTTTTGCAGCAGGTGTATCTCTCAAGTACCGGGCTCGCCATAGCATTAGCAGGATTTTGTCGGCAGACTTTGAGGTCAGTTTAACTTTGTCATTTTTCAACAAGACTCAACTATTTCAATCTATCGTTATTTCTGTCAGCAGACTTTGAGGTCAGTTGGTATTGATTGCGTTGGGCTGTGGGGATTTTGAGCTGTTTTCTGACATGTCTTCTTTTAGTGTACTTGTCTCCCCGCTTGTTGGTTACTTCTCATGGTTAGAAGATGTGTTGTAGCTTTTCTTAGACTTGTACTGTAAATGGATTTGGTTGTAATTGAAATGACATTTTCTCTACTCAAACTCATTATATTGGAATTATTTGAAGATGTGTGGTGTTAGCCTATCGGTAATAATTATGTGTTAGTGTGAGTTTATTCTTCATGTGAGCATTCTAATTTTATTTCTCTGGATTCAAGCAATGGGTTTGGACTTGCAAGATTCAGCTCACAAGTACTTGTGGGCTTTGGCTTTTAGCCTAATGAGGTCTCTTACTTGTGACAGTTTAGTTGTCAGTGTAATATGTTAGAAACTGCTACTATGTCTCTAGAAGAATCATCACTCTTTACACACTTATTAGAAACCCGTTTATTTCATCTGGTGAGACTTGTCTGTCTTCAGGCTCAGCATTTTGGTTTTCCCCACTTGCAGTTAATAAGAAAGTATTTTGGTTTTGCAAGATTACGTGTTTTACTACTAGCACAATTATGCATTGTCTTGTGTCTCTTTCGTAACACGAATGACCTTCCTTTAATTGGCACACCCTCTGCCCTAAATATGAGATGTTTTCACAGTTCAACTAAACTGTCAAAACGTCTTACATTTAAAAACAGAGGTAGTACTTGCTAAGTTACTACACCCTCCATTCCAAAATACTTGTCTTGGTTTTAATTCAGATTTGAACTAAAACAATGACAAGTGTTTTGGAACAGAGGGAGTAAATACTAGGAAAGTTTCTCTTCACACATACTCAAAAAGCAGAGCTTTTCTACAGGACATTATAAACCACGTACAGTAAAGGGTGGAAACAATAAAAGCAAGCAGAACTCTAATACACAGCAAAGTTATTCTGATCTAGTATTGCTTGTAGTGGTTTGTCCAAAATGTTGAATGATACTGCTTGGAGATGCATATATTGTTTCACCTCTTCACATGCCAATGTATTTTCCATGTTGTGATGAAGGCCTTTTTTGCCTTGTCCACCCGAGAGGCCCTTGAGTTTGCTGGAATGTCGATTAACTTCCGTTCCAGCAAATTCGGGTACTCCATATGTCCTATTTTCAATAAAGGTCATGCTGAAATTTTCTGTGAATTTTAGCATGACTTTGCTAAAAATAGGACATATGGGGTACTTGTGACTAATGCATGGGCCGGGGTACTTGTGACTAATGATGAAAGCTTTGGCTTTTAGGGTGCCTCGGCGTCGAAAAACCCTCAATGGTAAAAGCTTAGCTTTTAGGATGCCTCGGTGTCGACAAACCCTAAATGATGAGACCATGATCTTGTTCGTTGACAATAACCAACTTTTTGACCAAACTTTGTTCCTATTTAGAGAGAAACATGGCCAACAACGATGAGGCCGGGGTTGGGCAGCAAGGCATTCAGGAGCTGTCCCAGAGATGGAGGAACAACCTGACTTGTATGAGGCGCCGCCTTCCCACCGATCCCGAGACCACCGATGGTACCGCCGAGGATGACCCCACCGATGCCACCACCGATGATGCCGCCGAGGATGCCACCATCGATGATGGCGGCGCGCGCACGATGGCAGCCAACCTAAGAGGCAGCGGAAGGACGGCGCTGACCGTGCTCCGCACCCTCAAGGAGGAAGTTCTTGAAGTGGACTCGGCGGAAATCCAACGGCGCCCGAACGAATAGTCAAGGGGTACTCGCTTCAGCTCGGGTGCATTCTCTGGAGCACCGTCTCGATCAACACCGAGAACCTGAGGCATCCTGACCGAGGGAATTTGCGCAACCTCCTCTTCACGAAGCCGCACGAACGATACAAGTTCCCCGCTGAATTTGAAAACACAAGCCTCAAAGGTAATAAAGTGAACAATGCTGCCCTCACGAAGATGAGCAAGGCCCTGTCTACTTGGAAAAGCAATGTGAAGAGAATGATCGAGAAAGGTGAGAGTTATGAGAAGATCAAGGAGAAAATCCTTCGATCACCGAAGATGACTACAACGACTTCAAGATCAATTGCTCGAGCACCGCAAACTCGAATCAAGTCGATGGGGAAAGAAATGCGGAGCTGAACTTAGGGGAACACACACTCGGTCCCGCGGTTCTGAGTGGCGGAGCCTATATGGGACAAGGAGGAGGCGGACCGTGCCGAGCAAGGCCTACCGCCCCTTTGATAAATCTGGTGACAAGCAGACCAGGAACTTTGTCGGGCCGGTACAAGAAGGACCCAAAAACAAAGGAGCTTACCACGGATCCGAAGACCAGGGCGCTTGAGCTTGTTCTGGTAAGGAATACACGCCCACGTAATTAGCTCCATATGGTTGCATTCTAATTAATGAAGCCAAATTTCTAAATGGTTCACATTCCTTCCGTAGGCGACTGAAAGCAGTAGCGCGGGGTCGACTAAGAGCAACCCTTGGGACACGACTCTAAATAGGGCGTTGAATGTAATGAAGAACAAGGATAAGCTCAGTAAGCCGACCTCAGCTGGTCGTGTGGCCGGCAAAGGCTAGTCAACAAAATGGTCGTCATACTATAACACTGGTGGGCGAAAGGAGAAAAAGACCAGCTCGGAAAGCCAGGCGCGCGAGGTTCAAGAACTCAAGGCACAGGTGGCGCGGATTCCGGAGATTGTCCAAGAGCAAGCGCAACAACAACTCGGAGCGACGATCACCGCCATTGTGCCTACCTTGATCGAGGGTTGAGTCGTGGATTGCGGGCGGCCAACAGGGCCGCCCGATTCCCAGCTTCACGGCCAGCAACTCGCTGAACGCGATGGCGGGGCCATTGGTGTCTCCGGAGGCGGCATTGGTGTCTCCGGCGCCGCACGGGAGCTTAATGCACCGGGTGTCGCCGCCGCCACCTCTGCAGCAAGCGGCCCCTCCGTCAATGCCGCCGCCGTTGGCGGTGCCTCGACATTAGCCGAGCTCGACGCCATCATCACGGTAACTAATTAAGCCTCTCTCGGCCAAGGACTTCATCTCCTTGCCTTTGACTGGGCATCCCTGACGCCCTACATGTTTTCGCAGGGCACCGCCGACGTTCCGTGCACTCTCCTCCACTTCATGAACAACGAGTTAGTCGATGTCGCCAAGGGAAAAATCGTTCAACCGGGCAACCCCTTGTTCCACGGTACCCAGATGCCACCCAACTTGTTTATGGTTCAACTGGTTCGGGTGCTGCCAGGCTGCGATGAGTTGTTACCTCCGATTCGACCCGTCGGGGCCGACGATGATGACGTGATGACCCTCAGCAACTGCCTGAGCTGGCCCCTGCTTTGGCCGAAGAGCCAGATTCGTTTGGGGGCGGGGGACACCACCCCAAAGACAACACCGCGAGTCGTTCCGGCGCCAAGTCGGCCCCATGGCAAGACCGCCGCAACGGTGCCGGACATCCCTATGCCACTGGATCCAAACATGCATATGGCACAGATCGAAACGGCGACGACGACGATACATTTGCCAGCGTCGATCAAGTACTTTGCCGATCATGGAGTGCGGTGGCGACTTCATGGGGCCTCCTTCTCAAGAACCCAACCCAACAAAAGGCGTGCGCGATCTAGCTGGTACCACGGAGAAGCCAAGTTGCAATAGGCGTGCGTCTGCGCGTTCAGCTCTCGAGAGACGCCTCCGGCTGCCGACTTCACCGAGCCTCGAGATAGGCGAGGTGCGAAATATCAGCCCCAACACACTCAAGAAGGCGGTCTGTGAGCAGAACTCGGTCCCATTACAGGAGAAGAAGAAGGCCGCAAAAGAAAGACTAACAAGGGTGCGGGCCAGCGGCACCGAGTACGACCGTGCTCGGGAAGGGCCACCTTCACCGAGGATATCTCGAGGAGGTGCATGTGGCGGGTAGGGCGATGCTACGGACAAATATGCTCAATGCTGCAACCGGTGCTATGCGGAGTCTGCATGACAGTGTTTTTCTTTGGAGAAGCGGCGTCTTAGAGAGAAGGATGTGGCATACCCGGTTTTCGTGGCCAAGGTGCCAGAGGGCAAGGGCTTTGTGGATAACATCATCGGGCATACGATCGTCCTGCGGTTTGATGACATCCACGCTATGTTGAACCTTCATCTGCTGCACTACACCTTCGTTCGGCTATTTTCGCTGAGTATGGAGATGCGGATCATTCGCGACAAGACCCCGGACATCATGATAGTCGACCCCTTCTACATGCGTGCCAAGATCTTGGGCAGCGCTGGGGACCGGCAAGTCGCGAGTTCTTACCTCGAAGGCGTCATTCTGGCAAACCAAGATAAGGATAACTTCCTCGTGCCTTACTTTCCCGAGTAAGTCCTCCCCTCAACCGGCCCGTAACATATGAATTCTTAGATTTCGATCGTTTTTCTTTTAACATTCCGTGTTTTCTGCAGTGACACACATTGCACGCTCATCCTCCTAAGCCCCAAATATTCCATGGCCACGTATTTCGACCCGGACCGTCAGTCGAACGTAGACTACACAAATGTCAAGAAGGTTCTTGATGATGTTCTCCCGGCTCGCCCAATCTCGAGCACCTTCACCAGGCCTATTAAATAAATACGGCAAGCACGTGTTCTCCCACAATCGACGTTACATTGCGTCAAGCAGCCGCTGGCGGTCGGAAGGGTGCCTACTCGCCATCCATCACATGCGGCGATCGTACGGGACCATCATCAACTTCTGCTACCGAGTAAACTCAAAGATTGGGCCGCGAGCGTGTCAGCAATCCAGGATGTGGACATCAGACAAGAATTCTTTTGCATCCAGTCAGAGTTTGCGGAAATCATCCATCAAGATGTCCTTCATACCTCGGGGCAGTTCTACCTCAGAATCAATCGTCCAACAGTGACATCGACACAATGCTACAAATGCAGGCTGACAACACCCGTTATTTCATGACTCCCACGGTGAGCGGCGGCTTCATCCGCTCCGGTCCCTTGAGTCGAGTCGAAAGCGGTGATCTTGTGTCTAGTTCTGAAACATCGATTGGCTCATGTTGTAATTAAACTTTAATGAACTTGTAGTATGTCTCTTTGGTTTGAGAGTCGTTCAACTTAGATGTAATCGATGCTATTAATGTCTTGCTTTTCTCTTCCGATCGTTCATTTGCATACTTATATATTGCTTATGTATTGTCTGTGAATTGGTACTAACGTTTCGTTTGGCTAGTGCATAGCGATGCCGTCGTATGTCGTGTACAAGGGTAAGGTTCGGAGTCTCTGACGGTCGGGAGGAGTGTCGGAGACAGGTTCACCGATTCAGCGGTAACAGTTACAAAGGTACACCACTAGGGCGAGGCGAATCTAGATCGCCCGCTATCTAGCGGGAGAGGAGGGCGTTGGAGGAACCGGATGAAGGCGAGTTTCATCGTGATGATGCTCATCGTGATGACCGCAGCTCTTTTCTATGTGATGGTAGTTTCGATGATCGATATCGACTTGTAATGTGAAGACAAACTCGCTACTCGTGGTCCTGAGACTTGTAATATAATGTTCTATCTTTGTTCGGTCTTTTCAATTCGGAGACTAATATGATGAATTGTATTCGGAGACTAATATGATGAATTGTATTCAGAGACTAATCTTCTATTGTATTCGATGAATCTGTTGTTGATGTGTGCTGTCTATATTTTGTCCAATTATACATTTTGTAACCTGTGCAAAAACATAAAATTAAAAAAACCTAATATTCATACTAATGGCGCATCACATCACATTGCGCCATTAGTATGCCAAAGATACTAATGGCGCATCATTAAGCGGCGCCATTAGTATGCCGAAGTTACTAATGGCGCATCTTGTTGTTGTGCGCCATTAGTATGCCAAAGCACTGGTATACATGGCCCCACAGGAGGCATACTAATGGCGCCTTGTTGTATATACTAATGGCGCATCGAGGTGCGCCATTAGTATACCAGATACTAATGGCGCACGGTGGTGCGCCATTAGTAAAATATACTAATGGCATGGCACTAATGGCGCACCACTAATGCACCATTAATGGCCAAATTAGGTGCGCCATTAGTAGGCCTTTTCCTAGAAGTGAAAAGAGAGGCTGGCGGGCGGGTCCCACCCGTCAGGTTTGAAATTTCAAGCGAGGGAGGCGGGCTCGTCGGCGCCCGAGAGTCATGTGGTGGCGGTGGCGATCCACGGCGAGTAGGGAGATCGGAGGGTACCTCCGTGTTGAAGCGCCATTCAGCGTCTGTGGGAGGTGGTGGTGGTGGCGGCGAGTACCACGTCGGCAGCGATGCTTGCTCCGGCGACGGCGGTTCGGGTGGTCGTGGGCCTCGTCGGAGAGTGCTGCGAGAGGAGGAATCGAGGAGGGGTTAGACCGTGGTAGCATGAGAGGGTAGCTGGCGGGATTTGGGGGCGGGATGACCTCACGGAGTGAATCGAGGTGGAGGCGAGGCGGAGCAAGCGGCCGGAGTCGAGGAAGAAGAGCTCCTCGAGGCCCCTCCGGGGCTTCAGCGTGGACTAGAGAGGTGGTGGAGGTGTCGGGGCGAGAGCGCTCGGGGTGCTATATACAGCCGGCCCGGCGGTTGCCGAGAACGGGTTCTCGGTGAAGTTCTGGCGGCGTGGGGCGTTGATCGGGAAGGTTCAGAGGTTGGCGTCGTCGTGGGGTTCCTGGTTCCACTTAGGTGCTAAGCGCGTCGGGGTTTGGTTGCTTAGGGCGAGCTCGGCGGAGCAATTCGGCGCGGGCTCGTCGGCGACAAGGAGCATGCTCGTGCTTGCCGTGCCAGCGACGGTGCTGCATCGTCGCTTGGCAAGAAATGGCCACGCAGAGCTACCGGGAGGTTTAGGCGGCGCGAGCGGCGTTATGCCGCCGTTACGCTTCTGTCGGCCGCTATGGTGGTTCTGCCGCCGCAAGACACGCCGGCGCAGGCGGCCAGGGTGCCACCGACGCCAGGAACGCGCCAAGCACGCGTGTGAAGCTCCGGACAAGCAGGCTAGGCTGCGAGCAACGTGCCAAGTGCACTGTGGGCATGTGACTGAAACTCTGACGGAGAACGACACTGCAAATCTGAATTTAACTGAAGATGAACAGTAATAGTGCATGCAAGGTGTTCGACAGAATGGTTTAGGCATGTAGGGATTTTTCCTTGAGCTGGTTTTTGGTGGAGGGGCCTCTCATTGCATCTAGGGGCTGCCTGAATTTTTGTGAAATTTTTGGAGCAGAGAAGATATGAATTTCACCAAATTTGACAAATCTGGTCCAAACTTGCAGAGACTAGAATTTGAAATCTTTGAAAAGAAGAGGAGTGGATCTTGATTGTTCTAGGTTGTGGGTACCAAGGACTATCCAGGGGAGTTGGTTTGAGGTCAAAACTCAAATGCATTTAGGTACTTGCTTTGCAAATCACCTAGGCTCAAATAATGGACAGAAAAGATTTGGGAGGAGAATTAAATGAAATAAAATTCAGAAAAGGGGTTGAACTTGTTGAAACAGAATGTTTGGATTGCCCAAAGTGGAAGGAGAGATTTTGGGAAGATTTTACCATGTGGTGCATGGTAAAATCATGAGTGGTTTCAAATTTGGGAGAGGATGAAAAACTCCTAGGGTTTCTTTTGAAAGAAAATAAACTCCAAAGATTTTTTTTTTGAAATTTTGAGAAGAGGGAAATTAGAAGAAAAATTTAAAACCAAACATCAGAGTTGAAGGAGATGCAAAAATAAAATATTTGCTAAAGGGAAAAAGCTTTTGAGAGAGATTTTGGAAGGGTTAGAAGACCTTCTTCAAATCCAACAAATTTTTGAAGAAAACCAAAAGAATATTTTTGAGTGTCACAACACCTACCCCTTAGGAAAAATTCGTCCCGAGATTCCAGCTGATCCTCAAATAATTGTGGGTGCTCTGTCCGAAGGAAATCCTCTCTTTCGCAAGTGGCTTCACTTTCGGTGTGGTTGCTCCACTGAACTTTGAAGAACTTGATGGTTTTCTGTCGAGTTCTCCTTTCAGACTCTTCCAAGATCTTTATCGGATGCTCCCGATATGTAAGGTCTGGCTGCACGTCAATGTTTTTATGGGGTACTTGTTTCTCGGGTTGCTTACGCACTTCCTCAATTGGGAGGCGTGGAATACGTCGTGGATGTCGGATAATTCTTGGTGTAAGTCTAGCTGGTAGGCCACCGTGCCTCTTCGTGCCACTATGCGAGAATGGTCCGATGAATCTTGGTGCTAGCTTCCTTTTATCTTGAATCGATGCAGGCCTCTCATAGGGGATACTCGTGGGTACACAAATTCACGGGTTCAAAATTGACTCCTCGATGCTTTTGATCGTAATAACTCTTTTATCGGCTTTGGGGTGTCTTGAGTCGGTCCTTAATTACCTTGACCTTATCTTCACCTCTTTGAGCAGGTCTGGGCGAAGATATGGCTGTCTCTCGTTTCCGACCAGTTTAGCGAGGTCGACATCTTCGCCGTCTGAGCTTCAAATGGTGCCATTTGCAGGCTGGACTGATAACTGTTGTTATATGCGAATTCTGCGTATGGTAAGCTCTCTTCCCAACTGGTCCCATAGGTGAGGACACATGCTCTCAGCATATCTTCTAGAATCTGGTTTACTCGCTCGGTCTGCCCATCTGTCTGGGATGGTATGCGGTCTTGAATGCCAGCTGAGTTCGAGAGCTTGTTGTATGTGATCCCAAAATCGGAGGCAATTGAGTGCCTCTGTCCGAGATTATTTTCTTTGGGACTCCATGTAAGCAAGCGATACGGGAAAGGTAGAGCCTAGCAAGCTTCGAGTGGTGTGGGTTGTCTTCACGGGGATGAAGTGTGCTACTTTAGTCGATCTATCGGTGATGACCCATATGGCATCATGTCCGTGCCGTGACCGAGGTAGTCCAACAATAAAATCCATTCCAATCTCGTCCCATTTCCCCTCGGGTATCTTATTTGGTTGCAATAGCCCGGCGGTTTACGGTGCTCGGCCTTGATGCGTTGACAAGAGTCACAACATGCAATAAGCGTGGCTATGTCTCTTTTTTATACCATGCCACCAAAATGTTTCTTGAAGATCTTTGTACATTTTGTTCCTCCGGGATGGATTGAATATGGGCGGTGTGGCCTTCAGCCAGGATTTGCTGTTTAAGGTCATGGATATTTGGTACGCAAAGCCTATTCCCGTACCACAATATTCCTTGCTCATCAATAACGAATTCTGAGGCCTTGCCCAACTTCATCTTCCGTTTTATGCCTTCAATGCTGGGGTGTCCATGTTGAGCCTCTTTAACTCTCTCTATCAAGGTAGGCTGTAACTCTAAGTTCGACACACTAGCTTCGGTGACCATCATCAGATTGAGATTTGCGAATTCCTGCTGGAATTCAGGTCTTAAGTTTGGCATGCTGTCGTTGTCCGGACTGGGGTTCCGACTCAGAGCATGTGCTACTACATTTGCTTTGCCTGCGTGGTAGTGGATTCCAACATCATAATCCTTTACTAATTCCAACCAGCGTCGTTGCCGTAAATTGAGTTCTGGTTGTGTGAAAATATACTTGAGGCTTTTGTGGTCCGTGTATATTTCACAACGATTACCAAGTAAGAAGTGTCTCTATTCCTTGAGTGCATGAATAACTGCTGCTAATTCCAGATCATGAGTAGGATAATTTTCCTCATGTTTGCGAAGTTGTGCGGAAACATATCGACAACCTTGCCTTCTTGCATCAATACGCACCGAGGCCCTTTCGAGATCGTCACAAAATACCTCAAATTTTTGTGTATATCTGGCACAATTAGTACTGGTGCTGTCGTCAGTTTCCTCTTCAGTTTTTGGAAACTTTTTAAGCTTCCGTCCATTCAAACTTCCTGTCTTTCTTGAGGAGTTGCGTCATTGGCTTTGCTATGGTGGAGAATCCTTCAATAGATCTCCGGTAGTATCCTGCCATTTCCAAGAAACTTCGTACATCCGTCACGCTGGATGGTGGCTTCCAGCCAAGTACGGCCTTGACTTTTTCCGGGTCTACGGCGATACCTTCTTGGGTCAGTACGTGGCCCAGAAAACCTACTTGCTTTAGCCAAAATTCACACTTGCTGAATTTAGCGTACAATTGATGTTTCCTGAGTTCTCCTAGTACAATCCGGAGATGTTCAGCGTGTTCTTCTGGTGTTTTGGAGTATACCAGAATATCATCGATAAATACCACAACAAACTTGTCCATAAACTTCATGAATACTTTGTTTATGAGGTGAACAAAATATGCGGGGGCGTTTGTTAGTCCGAATGGCATTACGGTGAACTCATACAATCTGTATCTCGAGGTGAAAGCTGTCTTGGGAATATCTTCGGTTCGTACTTTCAGTTGGTGGTATCCCGACCTTAAGTCAATCTTTGAGAACACCTTGGCCTGAGCGAGTTGATCGAATAAATCATTTATTCGTGCCATCGGATATTTGTTCTTGATTGTGACCATGTTTAGAGCTCGATAGTCTATGCACAATCTCAGTGTTCCATCCTTCTTTTTGGCAAACAAAATTGGTGAACCCCAAGGTGAGGAACTGGCTCGTATGTACCCTTTTTCCAATAATTCCTTTATTTTCTTCTTCAGTTCTACCAATTCGGATGGTGCCATTCTGTATGGTTTCTTGTATATGGGAGCGGTTCCGGGTGCTAGCTCAATGCTGAATTCTATCTCTCGATCTGGTGGCATGCCTGGTAGCTCTTCGGGAAATACATCTGGAAATTCACACACTACTGGAACCTTGCTTAATTCAGAAATATCCACCTTGTTCAATCTCGGTTGTCGGGTGTCGGGGAAGCTGATCGTGTCCCACGAACACCTACGGGACCTTGGTCCCTTGTGGTTTGGAGGGGGGCGGAGAATGCACGAAGAGCGGATCGAAGCGATGCACACGAGCAGATTTACCCAGCTTCGGAGCTCTCCGGAGAGATAACACTCCTACTGCTGCTTGGTTGATTCTATGGTGTTCTTGCTAGGGAGCAATGGATCTACAAAACCTAGCCTGAGCGAGTGTAGTCTCGTATGAGTCGAGTGAATCGAACGAGCCGAACCGAACCCTTTCTACGTTGCACTTGGGCCTCCTTTTATAGGCACAAGGGGTCACCACAGGTGGCAAGTAGATAAGGGTAGAATAGTAAAAACAAAGGTTGGTACACCAACATGCAGTGTCTGATGATCTATACCTAATTCGTGACAAGGGACAAGAGTAATAAATGCCCGTCCCCGTCGCTCGAACAGTGCAACAGGGACCGTCAAGTGCGCCTCCATTCGCCACGATGGTAGCTTGTCAGCGCCGCTTATCGCTGCTCCCCGCTGGCGGCAAAGCCCTTCGACACACGTGCCCAGAATGGCCCCGTGGCGACACGTTGGCGGATGAGCTGGAGCGGAGATGAAGAGAGGTTGCCTGCCGCGGCAAGCACCTTGCCGCGGCTGAATCCTTGTCATGCTTGGGAGCTTGTCGATCACCAAGCCTTCCCGGCAAGCTCCTCTTGCCGGGGTCTTGTTTCCTTCGTGCCTCGAGTGGCCTTCCCGGCAAGCTCCTATTGCCGGGGCCTTGATCACTTTGTTCTTGAATGGCTCCGAAGGAGCCGCGGAAGATCTTGACGGTCACCAGGCCAGCCCTGCCGCGGGGTGCTGCAACTGTCCGTGCACGAGTTCAGGGTACTAGGGTACCCCTACTCTAGTACACCGACAGGAGCCCCCGGGCTTGGGCCACACACGGCGCCAAGCTCTGTTGGGCCAGGCCCAAAGCGATTGCAGACACGCGGCCTGCCCGGATCACGCAGCTTATTAAACCCGGACCCACCACGTCCCCCACAAGCAGCACGTTCGGGACGTGGCGTCGTGGGAGAGATCGTGGGGGCTTTCTTTAATGGGAAAATCGGAACGCCCGCCCCCTCTCCCCCCTTATAAGCAGGGGAGGCAGGGGCAGAACGCCCACTTGCCATTGCTGTCACATCAGAAACCACCGCCGCTCCTCCCCTTCTTCTCAAGTCCAAAGAGTGCGACGCTCCGCCCCCCTCCCTATCGCCACCGGCGCCACCAACGCCGTCGGATTCCTCCACCACCTCCGCCATGGCTCCGAAAGCCGACAAGGGTAAAGGGGTGAAGTCGGCCGAGGCGCAGCGGCTAGCGGCTCTGCGGAAGGAGAAGGCCCTCTTCGATCCGTTGCTCGACAGGAAGGAGCTGCGGGAGCTATATTACCTTTTCTGGTCGACGGCGACGCGTGCGCACCCGCGCACGAGGGTGATCTCCGCCGCCACGTCCGAGAATGTTTCCTTCGGGTACCCCTTTTTCGCACTTTTCTTCCATTGCGGGCTCTGCCCGCCCTTTTCCGAATTCTTTTGTGATGTCATGAACACATATGGCCTCCGCCTCCTTGATTTCACCCCCAACGCCGTCCTCACCATGGCCGTTTTCACACACCTCTACGAGAACTTTGTCGGGGTCCACCCAAATGTAGCACTTTTCCGCCATTACTTCATGCCCCGCGTAGAGAGAGGAGAGCCGCTTGCCGGAGGAATTGCATGGATATCCAGGATCGGCATGAAAGAAGCATATCTTGATGGAGAGCTGCGCAGCAAGTGGGAGGAGTGGAGAGATGACTGGTGTTGGATCTTAGAGGAGGAACCGCAGCCTTTCACTGCCGTGCGCCGAACCCCCATAGTACGTGGCAACGACTGGAGTAACTTGGCGCCGGAGGATGCCAAGTTGAAGATTGCCGTGACTAGGATCTTGCGCCTCAGACATGCCGGGCTTACCGTGGGAAGCGAGTTGGCGCGGACTTCGCCGCCGCCGCATTGCGCCTTGCGGGGAGAGAGGAGGCCTGCTTGGGAGTTCCAAAACGCGGCGGATATCATGAGGCTGCGCCCGGGTCTGAACTGGAACTTCACTGTCTTGGAGCTAGATGGCATGCTGCGGGAGCTGTTCAAGCCTGATGCAGATCATCCCGAGTGGTTCATGTTGCCGAGGGGAGTCGTGCCCTTGTGCAACAACTCGTCGCTTGACGCGTCCAGCGCGATGATGCCATTGTGCGATTCCCATGGAATCGTTCCAACTTGGAGAGCCGCCCGGCACGTCGTGCAGCAGTTCTTCGACGACTTAGAAGAAGTGTCGATCCGTGCCGACGAGCAGAAGCGGCTCACCCGCGACACCACCGAGCATGAGATGGCGCGCATCGCCACAAGGTTGGAGGAGGCGGCAGAAGCTGCTGCCGCCGGCGTGTTTGGGTTCACTGTCGAGGAGGCAGAGACAGCCGAGGCGGCAAGCCTTGCCGACCGAGAGGAGTTCGCCGATGAGGAGGAGCAGGCCGAGCCCGACAACGAGCCGAGTGAGCCTGCCGGGGGTGCCTCCCCTCCGCCGTCAAGTAGCTTGCCGCAGGAGGAGCCCACGGCCCCACCAAGAAGGCGTCTCTGCAAAACTGGAGAAGTGGCGGGGCGGCATACGGGCCAACATCCGCCTCGCCGTCCGACGCGCTCCACCGCGGCAAGCACTGTTGCCGCGGGAGCGCCTCATGCCGCCACAGCAACGGGAGCGAGGTCTTCTGGAGCCACGGCCCCCGCACCCGCCAAGCGTCCGAGGGAATCTTCTCCTCCAATTCGTCGCGCTGGAGCGGAATTTGATCTCTCCGCTCTCAGCTCCGAGGAAGAAGAGGAAGAGTAAGATTTTGTCGCTGCTACTTGTAATCCTTCAATTTACTGCTTTATCTTGTATCTGACTTGCTTCACTCTGAACCTTCTCCTTCTTCAGGACGCTGGCTCAGAGGGCGCCGAAGAGGGCCAAGACCCCGGTGGTTGTCGTCTCAGACGATTCCCCTATGGCGACAGGAGGCACGTCTGAGACTCCTGCGGATCCGCAACCCTTCAACATAGCAGCCCCGGCTGGCCCCAGCGTAAGTGTTTGATCCATTTCTTACGGTTGGGTGTGCTTGGGTGCTCCTTCTTTACTGATTTCTGGCTTGTTGAATTATGTAGGAGCAGAGCAGCCTCATCAGGAGGCCCCGGAGGTCGCTCCCGAAGTTCAGCCTCATCATGAGGCTCCGGAGGTCACTCCCGAAGTTCTGCTTGCTTCAACTACGCCGCCAAGGGAGAAATCTCCGCCAAGGGAGCGCTCTCCGGCAAGGGGAGCTTCTCCGACAAGGGGTAGCACCGACGACCCTCCGGTGGTGGAGACCGTGGCAACAGATCCCACTGCAGGTAATCTTCTTGCTCGAGAATTTCCCTTGGGTTCTTTTTCTTCTGTTCTTCTTTTTCAAACATTTTCTTTACTTGTTCTTTCTTTCTCTGATCGTCAGATCCATCTGCCAGAGAGCCGATGGAGACTGAGGCCGCCGGCGAGGAAGACGCTCGCGGCAACAATGACGACACCGCCAACATGGAGGAGGAGGCCGGCGCCGATGGGTCTGCCGGTGAGGAGGCCGCCAAGGCTACTGGCGCAGAGGCCGGGGAGGGGTTCGGCGATCGCACTGACGGCCCTGGGGCCACAGGAGCGCCAAGCGCTGCACCGACCGCCGATCCCCCCGCCACCGATGCCGCGCCAGACTCCGAAGAGCCCCAGCCCGGCGCCTATCTGAAGGCCGGCGAAGGTGTCTTCATCAAGCTTCCGTGGGCGTCAAGCTCCAGGGCACCGGTCGAAGGGGAGACCTTCGACGTAGAGCTGCTTCGCCTCTGCTGGGCTGTCGCTGGTTGACGCGCCAAGCAGCAACAGATGGCGAGCCCGAGGAGGAGCAGATTCTTTGAAGAGGTTCTTTGTCGCTCTACCGCGCCCGACAAGCCAAAGCTGAGTCGCTGGAAGCTCTTGTCGAGGGCGGAGCTGACATGGAGAAGCGCTTGAGGAGCTCCGGCGCACCAACAAGGAAACTCTCCGGGATATAGCAGAGGCGCGGGAGCAGCTTGCTGAGGAGCGCACGGCTTTCATCTTGGAGAAGGCCGAGGTCGAGGAGCAGCAAAGGCTTGCCGGCGAGAAGCTCTCCGCGCAAGAAGGTGAGCTGGCGCAGCGGAAGATCAACCTCGACAGCTATGAGGAAGATCTCGCCGCGCGCGAGCAATCAATTGGCGGGCCACTCCAGGAGGCAAAGGACGCCGCCGCAGCTGCCGAGGCCGCCAAGAAGGAATTGGAAACGAGGGTGGCCCAGCTGGAGGCCACCCTCCAGAAGAGCGCCGAGGAGGTCACCGGGCTGAAGCGCGAACGCGAGAAGGACGCCTACACTCTTGGCGAGCTGCAGGGTCGTTTCGCCGAGAAGATCAAGGAGCTCGACGCTGCCAAGGTCTCCAAGGCGGATCTGGAGTTGAAACTGACCACCCTGACGGAGACGCTGAACGGCGCCAAGGAGCGGGAAACGGGCCTGCTGGAGAAGATCAAGGCCAACGAGGAGCTGCTGTCGAATGCTGTGACCACCCAGAGTAATCTCAGAGATAGCATAATGCACTGGACAGAAGGTCTTGTGGACACTGCCGCCGCCATCCATAATGAGCTGATGGAGCTGGGGATGGTGGATCTCGGGTACTCCATCGACGAGAACCTCCAACCCAGCGTCAAGCTCAGCCTGTTCTTCAAGGGCGTGTTGGCGGGTTTCCAGCGGCTCCGGGAGGAGATCCCAAAGCAGCTGGCCGACGAGTCTCGTCAGGTCTGCGCCGGGGCTCTCTAGAAGGTGCTGATGAAGGTGGCCTTCCGCAATCCAGCGTCGCCGTCGCGACGCCTCAAGTCCCTGCCTCCATCTGCCGACGTTGAAGCACTTAAGGCCCTTGTCGCACCCATCGTGGACAGGGTGAGCGGAGTCAAGAGGCTCGATGGCGACCGCGTGGACTAGGCCGCCAAGCTTATCTTTCTCTTGTCGCTGTAGATCATGTTTAGGCGAAAAATCTATTAGATCTGCGACAAGTTATTTTGTAATATACTCTATCTTAGGCATCGATCGCAATGTTATTTCCTTTACTTGATTTCTTCCCTTGTATGTTTGTGCCCTACGCTTTCAGGGAACTTGTCGGTGCAAGCACCTTTGCCGCGAAGCGCGAAAAGTGCGGACGTCGGCAGCTTCTTTGGCGATGCTGCCTCCGACAAGCAACCTTGTCGCAACTAGTTGCAGCACGCTTAAGTTGTTGAGCGGACTCGAAACAAAGTAAGGGCGCAAGCTAGTCGCGAGTTGGTTCCTCCGCGCACAGGTTTTCCATACAAAGTACTATCGTTCGAGGGAGATAACTTGAAAATTTAAAAACTGATCGCTTAAACTTAGCAACTTACTTTTCTGTCGTTTGCTTCCCGGCGAGGCGATACTTCCACGAGCGACACTTGGCGGCCCACACCGTTATCTTCTCCTCCCCGGTTTACTTGTGGGTGGATGAACCTTCCTCTCTTTTGAGAAGAAAGAAGAGAAAATAAAGTTATGGAGCCTAGTGGCTTGTTATCGCTTACCGGGTGTGGATGCTGCACAAAATGTCAGATAATACATGCATAATAATGATGAAAGCATGAAATTGACAAATTGTGCGCAACACATGAGCTTTACTGATGCACAGGGTCTGCGCCCGGCTTTGTACAAAGGATTACATGCAACAGTGGCAAGACTTGTACAAAAGGGTGGTTGCCGGAACGGGGCCCGGCAACCGCGCCCTATGGGTAAAACTTACGAAGATGTTCTATATTCCAGGAGTTGCTCACCGGAACGCCATCTTCGGTCTCAAGGCGGACAGCGCCGGGCCTAGTGACTCATTTCACCCTATAGGGGCCTTCCCACTTCGACGTCAACTTGTTGGAATTCTTGGCGGATTGAACGCGCCGAAGAACAAGGTCGCCTTCCTCGAAGCTTCTAGCATT
The DNA here is from genome assembly GCA_021605205.1 of Aegilops longissima. NCBI lineage: Eukaryota > Viridiplantae > Streptophyta > Magnoliopsida > Poales > Poaceae > Aegilops > Aegilops longissima. The sequence goes on from CM038680.1 coordinate 560,697,725, forward strand.
AACTTTGCGGCTATGGTAGCGGCGCAAAGCTTGCTGGTAACGAGCAGCTCGTACAGCAGCCTGAAGACGATCTTCCTTGAGGAGCAGCGCGTCATCTTGTCGCAGCTGCTCTTGCTCAAGCTCATCATAAGCGAGTACTCGAGGTGACCCGTATACGAGTTCCGTGGGGAGAACTGCCTCTGCTCCATATACTAGAGCAAAAGGTGTCTGGCCAGTGGCTCGATTTGGCGTCGTCCTGATCGACCAAAGAACCACCGGCAGCTCCTCAATCCAGTTTCTTCCGCACTTGCGCAGCCTGTCCAAAGTTCTGGTCTTGAGTCCTCGCAGCACTTCAGCATTTGCCCTCTCTGCTTGACCGTTGCTTCTCGGGTAAGCAACAGAAGTGAAGCAGACCTTGGCGCCAAGATCTTGGACGTACGGCATGAAGGTGCGACTCGTGAATTGGGTGTCGTTGTCGGTGATGATCCGGTTAGGTATCCCAAAACGGCAGACAATTGACCTGGAGAACTTGACTGCTGACTGTGCTGTCACCTTCCTCGCTGCTTCCACTTCCGGCCACTTTGTGAACTTGTCGATTGCGACGTACAAGTACTCTAAGCCCCCGACAGCTCGGGGGAAAGGGCCGAGGATATCGAGCCCCCAGACCGAAAATGGCCAGGATAAAGGGATCGTCTGGAGAGCTTGAGCTGGCTGGTGTATCTGTTTTGAATGGAACTGGCACGCTTCACACTTGGTTACTTGTGCCGTTGCATCCTGGAGGGCTTCGGCGGAAGAAACCTTGCCGGAAAGCTTTGCGGCAAGTGCTTTCTTGCCAATGTGGTGACCACATATGCCTCCGTATCTCTGCCAACAGCTTACATCCATCTTCCCGCAAATACACTTCAATTTCACTCCGTTGAGTCTTCTTACAGATAGGATGTTGTCAACAAACTGATACATACTTGACTGCCGGGCTACTTTTTCCGCTTCTTCTTGCTCTTCGGGAAGTTCTCCTGTCTGAAGGAAATGGACGATCTGTTGTGCCCATGCTGGAGCCTGTGGCTCGACAACAAGGACTAAAGGCACATCTGCCGCTGCGGGAACATCAGCTTCCACGGCAAGAACCTGCGGCTCTGCCGGAGCTCGATGATCCCCGACAAGATTGACGGAGCAAAACTTGTCGGGAACGTCTGCTTCAACGGAACAAACCCTTAGGTTTGTCGGAGCAGACTGTTCCTCAGCGATATTTGCGTTGATTTTGGGGACCTTCTTGGCGGCGGCTCCAGGGAGCTCTGCCGGAAAGTAGTCACCGGAAACCAACTTCCTCTTCTTGCTCTGTCCTGTTGATGGCGTTACAGTTGGCTGAGTCAGCTTGAGCACAAAAATTCCTGGTTCCACAGGTAACTTAAGTGCGGCACATTTTGAGAGGCCATCAGCAATATCATTCTGAGCTCTTGGAACGTGTTCCATTTGCAGGCCTTCAAAGTTCTCTTCTAGCTTTCTCACTTCATCAACGTAGGCTTCCATCAACGGACTCTGATAATCTTTGTTCACTTGGCGGACGACAAGCTGCGAGTCACCCCTGACGATAAGCTTCTAGATCCCAAGGTCCACTGCAATCCTAAGACCGGCAATAAAACCTTCATACTCTGCAGTATTTTTTGTCGCTTGTTCCTTGGGAAAGTGCATTTGGACTATGTACTTGAGGTGCTCTCCGGTGGGTGCGATAAGCAGCACGCCGGCACCGGCGCCTTGCAGCGAGAAGGCACCATCAAAGTACATCAGCCACTCTTTACTTGCTTCTTTGGCGGGGATGCTCGTCTCTGGTATTTCTTCATCTTGCGTTGGCGTCCATTCTGCTATAAACTCTGCCAATGCTCTGCTTTGGATAGTTGAAGTGCTTTCAAACTTGAGGCCAAAGCTTGACAGTTCTAGTGCCCACTCGACAATCCTGCCTGTTGCTTCTGGATTTTGCAATATCCTTTTCAGCGGAAAGCGAGTGACAACTGTTATCTCATGTGCTTGGAAGTAATGGCGCAGCTTTCTCGAGGCCATGAGGAGGCCGAAAAGCAATTTCTGCACACCAGAATACCTTGACCTAGCCCCCTGCAAAAGGGAACTGACAAAGTAGACTGGGCGCTGCACCATCCTTTTCTGCGTCTTGTCGCAATCCTGTGCAGATTCGTTCTTGTCGGGACCAGAGCTTGACGACGAAGCCCCCTGCTTGTCGCTGAATGTATCTGCCTCGGTTGCCGGCTCATCATCCGCCTCCCTCTCCGCTACTGACGCAGCACTAACCACTTGATTGGTTGCCGCTATATACAGCAGCAACTTCTCTTGTGGCCTAGGTGCGACAAGTATTGGAGTGGAGGACAGGTACCTCTTCAAGTCTTGCAGCGCAGCCTCCGCTTCGGGAGTCCATTTCATTGGACCTGCCTTTTTCAAAATTTTGAAAAATGGCAGGGCGCGCTCCACTGACTTAGAGATAAACCTCTTTGAGAGCAGCCACGCAACCGCAAGCCTTCTGACATCCTTGACGCGCTTGGGTGCTTCAATCTGCTCAATGGCCTTGATCTTGTCGGTATTGGCTTCAATTCCCCTCTGAGACACGAAGAACCCGAGAAGCTTGCCGGAAGGAACTCCAGACACGCACTTCTCGGGGTTGAGCTTGAGGTTGATCTTGCGCAGATTTGCAAAGGTCTCATCTAAGTCTTGAACCAGAGTTGCTTTGTCCTTGCTCTTGACCACTATGTCATCCATGTAAGCTTCTACATTTCTGTGTATTTGTGGTTCAAAGGCTTCATGGACTACTCTTGCAAGCGTTGAACCAGCATTCTTCAAACCGAAAGGCATCCGTGTGAAACGATATGTGCCACACGGTGTAATGAATGCGGTTTTCTCTTCATCCTCTTCTGCCATGAAGATCTGATGATATCCTGAATATCGTCAAGAAATGAAAGCAAATCACATCCAGTATGGAGTCAACAATCTGGTCTATCTGCCGGCAAGGGAAATGGGTCTTTGGGACAAGCTTTATTAACATCTGTAAAAGTCGATCTGAGTCTCCATTTCCCGTTTGCCTTTCGTACAACTACCGGATTGGCCAACCACGTGGGATGGAGCACTCCTCTAACAAGGCCTGCTGCTTCCAACTTCTTGATCTCTTGTGCTATGAATTCTTGGCGCTCCACTGCCTGTTTCCTAACTTTTTGCTTGATGGGCCGGGCGTGAGGGCAGACAGCTAGGTGGTGCTCACTTACTTTCCTGGGAACGCCGGGGATGTCAGATGGTTGCCATGCAAACACATCGACATTCGCCTGCAGGAAAGCAACGAGCTCGCCTTCCTATTTAGGGTCAAGCGTGGCACTGATGGTGAAAGTACCACCAGTGCCGTCCTCCTTGGCGGACACCTTCTTGGTCTTCAGCGGAGCTGCCATCTTCTTCTTGCACTTGCCGGTGGAGCTCGACGGTGCGTCCTCGACGGTAGCGCAGCACTCCGAAGAGGTGCGCTTGCCGGAGTGGGCATCAGAGTTCTTGCCGGACAAGGTGGTCTTCTTCTTCCCCCCGGGAGCTTCAGCGGCAAGTGGTTTGCTATCTGTGGCGGCTGCTGCATCCCGGTAAATCTTGTCGGCATAGATAAGCGCATCCTTCTTGTCGCCATGGACAGAAATGACGCTTATCGGGCCGGGCATCTTGAGCAGGTTGTAGGCGTAATGAGAGGCTGCCATGAACTTGGCGAGTGCTGGACGGCCAAGTATTCCATTGTAGGGCAATGGGAAATCGGCAACGTCAAATGTGACCCTCTCAGTCCTAAAATTCAGTTCACTGCCAAATGTTACCGGCAGTGTGATCTTCCCTTTCGGCTTGCTCCTTCCAGGGTTGATTCATTGGAAAGTACCCGTCTCTTCGAGCTCGCTGTCAGGGATCTGAAGCTTCTGGAGCACTGCGGAGGAGATCAGATTCAGGCCAGCCCCGCCGTCAACCAACATCTTTGTGACCTTGAGGTTGCGGATAGTTGGTGATACCAACATCGGCAAGCACCCTACCGCAGTGATGCGATCAGGGTGATCCTCAATGTCAAAGATGATGGGCGTGCTGGACCACTTCAGAGGTTTGCGCGACTCTATGGATGGCTCTGTTGCATTAACCTCGCGCATCCATTGCTTGAGTTGGCGGTGCGAGGTATGCAGAGAAGCACCACCGTCAACGCAAAGGACCTCCGTTGCCTTCTGAAACTCTTGCTCGTCAGCTTCATCGTCTTCCATGTCTTCGTCATCGTCATCTTCGTCTTCTTCCTTGTCGCGGCCGCGGGGAGGTCTGTCTCCTTGCCGCTGCTTGGCCTTGCCGCGGCGTCCTCCCCGGCCGGGTCTCTTCTTACTAGCTGCACCAGCACCTTCCTGGGCCTTCTCCTTGTCTCGCCGCTCGTATTCAGCCCTCTGTAGCTCAACAAGCTGCTCGACTTTCTTGCAACTCTGGAGGTCGTGGCCCTTGGTGCGGTGAATCTTACAGTACTGTTTGTTGGAGCTGTCAGGCTTGTCGGCGGCCGCCACGGCTTGGCGGTCGGTGTCAGCGGCAACCTCCTTGCCGGAGCCACCAGCCTTTGCTTTGTTGGCTTCACCATCCTTGCCGGACTGCTCGACAACTAGTACTTCTTGGCTCTTCTTCTTCCTGTTGTTCCGCTGCCGTCTCTTTCTTGCCGGGGCGGTTTCCTCACTGCCAGATTCTGCTCCTACATTCTCTCCTGGGAGTCTTCTTCCCTCCTCAGCCCGTGCACACTTGTCGGCCAAGGCATACAGTTTGCTGACGTCCTTGACCTTGCACATCGCCATCTCCTCCCTCATCCTGTGGTTACGCACATTTTGATGAAATGCGCTGATCACCGCGGCAGGGTGGACATCCGGGATGTTGTAATGCACAAGGCTGAATCTCTGGATAAACTTGCGCAGGGACTCTCCTCATACAGGCAAGCGGTGAAGGTCACTCTCTTGGCCATGAGGTTTGTGGCCGCCTGTGAAGGCGCCGACAAACTGATGGCACAAATCTGCCCAAGAAGATATGGAGCTGTCCGGCAAGTGCATGAGCCAAGATCTGACGTTTGGCTTGAGCACAAGAGGAAAGTAGTTGGCGAGGATCTTGTCGTCTCGTCCCCCCGCATCCTGCACCGCGATGGTGTAGATGCTGAGGAACTCCGATGGGTGTGTCCTGCCATCATACTTCTCGGCACATCTGGCTTGAAGTTTTTCTTGTCGGACCATTTGGACTTGCCGCAGCTCACGGGTGAGCAGGGCAACCTACCGCGTCGGCAAGTCACCGCTCTCGGGCGCATGCATGTCAATAGCGGGCCTGCGCGTTGGTCGATTGACGACGCTTCTCTTGGCGCTTCGATGCGGGTTCGGCGTCTTCTTCTTGCCGTTCTCGAAGAACTTGGCGCTGGTCGCGGCGAAGCTCGCGGATCCGGCGACGCTGTGGAGTCACCGTCGAGGTGGATCCGGCGAGTCGGCGATCTTAACCTTCGGGAAGGGAGTGCACGGTGGCTGCACCCCGCAAGTCTCGTCATCACCGGCTCGTGCCTTATCGCCTTGCGCGGCTGCGAGGTGCTTCGTTGCCGCGGGACGTCGCCGTTGGCAAAGCCGATGAGGCTCTGGATGGTGGCCCTCCACTCGTCGACCTTGTCGGCCGTTGGAGGGTAGTCTAAAAGCAGTTGGGATCTCGCCAAGGCTTCCGCTGGAGTAGTGGGTGGAAATGGCGTACGGAGCGAGGAACGGGATGTGCTCGGACTCCTAACCAAGTTAGGAGGAGCAGCATCCCGCCCAAGCGACCGTACCCCGCTCGTACCGGCATGCTGGCGTGCATGTGGGTCTCAAGGGCCTCGGGATCCTCCAGCTTGGCCTTGATCGATCGAACGTATGGTGCTGCGGGCACCGTGACGCTGTCGTTCCCGCGCCTCTTGAGAAGGACGCGGTGCGGATTCGGACGCCGAAGCTTGCGCCGCCTTGTCATTGGACCTGGCGGCGTCGTGGGCTCTCTCATCGGCGCCGGTTCCTCCGCCAGTGTCTTCCCCACCACTCGTCTGCTCCGGTGGTGGTGGGTTGGACGCGGACGGCCCTGCTGCCGCCGAAGTCTTCTTCTTCGGTGGCATGCTGATGATGATGATGAAGATTGTTGCTCGTGTGAACGCTGGATCGGGTTCACACAACCTCGACGCCCCCTACCTGGTGCGCCAAAGATGTCGGGGAAGCTGATCGTGTCCCACGAACACCTATGGGACCTTGGTCCCTTGTGGTTCGGAGGGGGGCGGAGAATGCACGAAGAGTGGATCGAAGCGATGCACATGAGCAGATTTACCCAGCTTCGGAGCTCTCCGGAGAGATAACACTCCTACTGCTGCTTGGTTGATTCTATGGTGTTCTTGCTAGGGACCAATGGAGCTACAAAACCTAGCCTGAGCGAGTGTAGTCTCGTATGAGTCGAGTGAATCGAACGAGCCGAACCGAACCCTTTCTACGTTGCACTTGGGCCTCCTTTTATAGGCACAAGGGGTCACCACAGGTGGCAAGTAGATAAGGGTAGAACAGTAAAAACAGAGGTTGGTACACCAACTTGTACAGTGTACAGTGATCTATACCTAATTCTGACGGCAAGGGCCAAGAGTAATAAATGCCCGTCCCCGTCGCTCGAACAGTGCAACAGGGACCGTCAAGTGCGCCTCCGTTCGCCACGATGGTAGCTTGTCAGCGCCGCTTATCGCTGCTCCCCGCTGGCAGCACAGCCCTTCGACACGCGTGCCCGGAATGGCCCCGTGGCGACACGTTGGCAGATGAGCTGGAGCGGAGATGAAGAGAGGTTGCCTACCGCGGCAAGCACCTTGCCGCGGCTGAATCCTTGTCGTGCTTGGGAGCTTGTCGATCACCAAGCCTTCCCGGCAAGCTCCTCTTGCCGGGGTCTTGTTTCCTTCGTGCCTCGAGTGGCCTTCCCGGCAAGCTCCTCTTGCCGGGGCCTTGATCACTTTGTTCTTGAATGGCTCCGAAGGAGCCGCGGAAGATCTTGACGGTCACCAGGCCAGCCCTGCCGCGGGGTGCTGCAACTGTCCGTGCACGAGTTCGGGGTACTAGGGTACCCCTACTCTAGTACTGCGACATCGGGATATTTTTCTTTCCTTGGCTGAAACTTTTATGGTCTTCCCGTGGTGATGGGTGAGAATTACGGTCCTGTTGAAACAGTCAATAAAACCTTGTTGGTGGTCAACCAGTCCATCCCTAACATGACATCCAGTCCTTTATTTTCCAACACGATAAGATTTGCGTGAAACTTTCACCCTTCAAACTCGATAACCACACCCTGGCAATAATTCTGGGTAACTTGCTTAATTCCAGGGGACTTGACGATCATAGATTTTTCCAAGGGAAGCATCGAAAAATTTATTTTGCAAAGCAAAACTTTTCGAAACGAATGAGTGAGAAGCTCCAGAATCAAACAAAACCATGGCAGGTATTGTGTTGACGGAAACGCATCAGTACGATATCGGGGCTTTTTGTGCTTCCTCTTTGGTCACGTGGTTCAGATGACCCTTCCTGTGGTTGTTATTTGGGTTGAAATTGTTGCGCTTTGGCGCCGAATTATTGCCTTCGTTGTTCGGCTTTGGGGTCGAGTTCCTTGGCTTGGGGCACTGCTTGGCATAGTTCCCTTCTTCTCCACAAGCGTAACAGGTAACGCCTGGGCGGTATGTGAACTCCTTGTCCCTTGCATGGAAATTCTTGATTGGGAGTGAGATGCTTGTCGTGGGTTTGGGTGTCCAGTTTTTCTGAACATTTGTCTTGCTGCGGTGGCTGCGGGCGTGATTAGTCTGGTTCCTCTTCCGCTTGCGGAAATCTTCTAAGCTGCGTCTCTCATTTTCCAAGGTAATGGACTTATCCACCAGCGTCTTAAAATCTGGAAAGGTGTGTACGACCAATTGGCATTTAAGCGCGGGTGTCAGACCATCTAGGAATTTCTCCATCTTTTTGTTTTCCGACATACGCTCCTCGTTGGCGTAGCGAGACAGCAGAGTAAACTGACTGTTGTATTCTGACACCGTCATTGTCCTTTGCTTGAGGTCATCAAATTCTCTCTTTTTGATCTTCATAAGACTCTTAGGAATATGTGCCCCTCGAAAACCTTCTTTAATTCCTCCCATGTTATACTATTTTCGTTGGGGTGCATGTGTAGGAAATTTTCCCACCACGATGCGGCTGCTCCAGTGAGATAGTGCGGAGCATAAAGCACTTTCTCAAGATCTGAACACTGGGCAATGATTAATTTTCTTTCCATGTCTCGTAGCCAGTCCTCGGCTTCAAGAGGTTTGTCAGTGTGAGAAAATGTTTGGGGACGTCTCTTCTGTAGCTCGGATAACTTCGATTGCTGCTGATACTGTCCACGGTGATTCCCCATATTGATGACTTGGTTCATTATTTCCTGATGTTGCTGCTGACTTTGTTCATAAAGACGGCACATTTGGGAAAGTGCCGTTTCACTGTCCTGTTGACTTGTCTGCCCCTGTGTGAAATTGTTGCCTAGGGGTGTGCTATAATTTTCCTCTGTCGGAGTCGGCATGGAGCGCGTCCAAGGACGAGACATAGTTTACTCTGGGGATATATTTTGAAACACTCATAAGAAAAGAAATTGAGCCGCGAACATCAATAAATTCAAGAAGATGGAAAAAGGTCACAAATGCTCCAAGATTTTTCAAGAGAAAACACGTTTGCGCACGGAGAAGGACTGTCCATTACATATCTTACACGCAAGCAGTAATTATACAATACATCACTCAGGATATGCGTACATAATCCTGACATGTTATTTAGTCTAGTGCACTCCTCCAGATCCTACATGATGCGCAAACAAGCTACTTCTCACAACCTATTTACATATAAACATATCGTACAAGTCGGTACATCGCATGGCGGCTAAGCGTACTTAGTCGGAGATGGTAAGGATTTCCCTTGGCCTGCCAAGGGTGAGGCGTAGTGAGGCTGGGGACTCAACCTCCTCTTCGGAGATAGGCTCCAGACGTGAGGTGCTGCGCTGAGTTGGAGGAGCAGGTGTCATGTGCGGGACAACTCGAACATGAGCGGGCACGAGGGGTGGCGCAGAACGAACCAGAGTAGGCGCAATGACATGGTTGAACTCCTCCGTGGTAGGCAGGCGACGAGTGGTGGCGCGAGCAGTAGGAGCAAACGATGCTGATGACGAGACGAAAGTCAGTGGCGGTGCGGCGCGCAGGAGCTCCCTCCTGTTGGCGGCACAGCCATGGACTGAGTCCATGCGGGCAGCTACAAAGTCGTCCACCAGGTTGTCGAAGGCTGCCTCCAAAGCTCGGAGATACTCGATAAGCATCTCAAAAGCTTCGTCCCGTTCTCCTCTGGGGCAAGAGAACGCGTAGTGGCAGGTATATGGCACGTGACATGGCAGATAGCGGTAGCGACGAGTCTTCATCGAAGGAAGGATATCCCTGAGACGAGCTATCGCCTCGCGGGCTGCCATCTGCAGTGCATGCTTCTCTGTGGGCATGGCTCTCCCCACGAACCGGTAACGCTCAACTCGCCCTCTCTTGAATTCCACCGCGGCTTGGTGCATGGTTAGACGGGCATTGACCTTGTGTTGAGAGAGAGAGAAGACTGGGCGCACATCTAGCCCCATCGCGACTTGGACGATGAAGGAGAGAAGCTTGACGAACCCATCGGGCATGTTGGCGAACATCTGCGACTCGCAGTCATTGCCAGCCATCTACAAAAGTAGGAAATAATCCTGAGTAGTCAAATCATAAATTTATGCTGACTGTCAGAAATTGACTACATTTGTGAAAATAGTAAATAGCTCTATTCTGCTAATAACTGATTAGCGATCGCACCTAGTGGCTTCCTACAGTCAGCCTGGCTCTGGTACCAAGCTTGTCATGACCGGTTTTTCAATAAAAATATTTATTGAACAACCGACCTATGAAGTCCAATATGAGGAAAATCCTTCATACTGGTAGACAAAACTTTGATACAATAAGCCAGTAGCATTACAATATAACAGGGTCGGACTGAAGATGCCCAACCGATTATTACAAACACGCCGATAATTATACATGATGGCGGATATGACACAATGGTGTGGGGTGGAAATACTACTGACTCGAGATATGAGTGGTTGGTGGAATAACACAACGGGGTGGTTAATAAGACCACTGCACTGGCGGCTCATCGAGCGTCGAGGTGAGGCTTGATGAATTTATTTGGGTAGCGGAAGCGGACATATCACAATGACTAATCCAGGGGTCGCACGAGACTGACTGGGATTCCTCTAGCCGCCGGACTCGCTATCGAACTCTTCATCCATGAGATCGCCTTCGTCAGCATCTGGCAAAATCAACAAGCCAGGTGAGTACTTTGAAAGTACTCGCAAGACAGTTCGGACAAAAGATATAACAAATGAATGCATGAATGCGATATGATTAATTTTAACAATGCTCAATTTAATCAGTATAGCAAAGTGAATAAGAAGGGAATCGGCGGTAGTCCGCTCTAAAATCCAAAGAAGATAAACTCAGAACCGATCGGGTGTCTGAAGCGACGCCTCGAAGGGTGAACAAATAAGTAAAGCATGCCACAGTCGGGCGTCTGAGCGACACCTCATAAAGGGCTTATATAAAAAGAAAATACATGCATGCCGCAGTCGGACGTCGGAGCGACATCACAGAAAGGGCTTATATAGAAAGTAAATAATAACAATGCCACAGTCGGACGTCTGAGCGACATCGCAGAAAGGGCTTATAATTTAGATACATTATAACTAAGCACCTTTCCTGCCCTCGCAGGCCATCAGCATTCGCAGCCGTTCGATCATTGATTCTGGGCATTTTCGACCGTCTGATTAACTCTGAATCGCATTTAGGCTCGCCCGTTCGCTGCTAACCAACGCTAGCCTTGATGGGCCGCTCCTCTGCTAACAATTTTGGGGGTGTGCCATTAAGTTGGACCGGGCCGCTACTCGTTCTCGTGATTAGCCCAAGCGATGGCCGAAACGACGCATTAGTTCATCAGGATGGCTAAACGAACAAATCCAAATACCTCCCTCTCCCTGACCTATCGTCTTTCTCTCGCGATCTGGGCGGTTGTGTAGCCACTGTCAAACAACCCCCATCCGTGTGGAACGGCGCCTCGTCTTTGCCCAACCGCCACCATCCTCTTTTTCACGTTTACCCTCAAGATGCAACAGGAAGGGGCTCCACTCTCAGATCGGTCATGGCGCTACACCACCGAGACCTGAACCAGATTTGTTCCTCGTCATGTATGGATTCCTTGGTTGCGCCACCACGGATCTTACCTCGCTCGATCACTGGGCGAGGAGGGTGAGCACCTCCACGGCAACCTGAACCGAGCTGGATTCTTGTGAATCCATGATGCAAAAGTCTCCCCAAGTGGTTCAGAGGCGGGCATGGAGCGGCGTGAAGGATAAGTTTTTCCCCACGCCTCCATCGATCTTCTTGGCTAGGTTGCCCACTGTCTCTATTTCCCTCTTTCATGTATAATTTGGTGGTAAATTGAGATGGTCGCCCGTTTTACCATCTTGCGTACATCGTGTCCGATCGTCTTTGCAGGTCGATTACTAGCCCAGTTGCCTCGATCCTGATTCCCGTGCCTTCTTTTGTCGGGATGCTCGGCAACCATGAGGCTAACTCAAGCTTGGTTCATCAGCTCCACTGTGATTGTCCGCCACCGACACACTCCTTCTTTGCCTAGCGTTCCTCTCCTTTGTGTCTAACGGTGTGGTTCAGGTTGAATTCTCAGCAATGTTAGCCCGTCAATTGCTTTACAGGGTTGATTTAAATTTGGGATAATAGGTTTCTTGATTGTTATCATGGTAACCTTTTTTCTGTCGGTGAGCATCTCACATTGGTTACGATCAATGATTGAAACTAAGCAATTATGTTCCATCTGAAAAAAGATAGGTATAATTTTAAATGTTTGTAATGTTTTTACATTGTGATGATGATGTTAATTGTTGCTACTCTACTTAACATACATCAATTTATTTTCAGATTCATGGCTTTGTAACGTGTCGAGGGGAGTATAACATCATGGCTGATGCTATATATTGTAGTACTAATTCCAGTCATATTCTTATTGATTCCTTCGGATCCTCTATTTGCCGAGAGCACATCGGTAATGAAATCAACTATAGGCGATTTTAATCTATGACTCTTCACGTCAGGGAAAAATGAGAATGGAAACCTTCACCGTGGAGGATTTCTTAGAGAATATAGGGTGTTAATTACAAGGAGAACTGTTCGAGGCGTGTGAGCACAAAGAAACTCAGCCGCCTTCTTGATATGACAACTGTGAAATCAACATAAAAGGTATATTTCCTTTCTTAATTATTAATCTTGAGTTTATATTCACAAAGAGTAATACCTTGTTCCATTCAAAGGTTGGATATAAAAAGCGAGTGCTGTTGGGACACAATAGGTGCCTGGTTTTACTGAATCTGCAATTTTTTTATTTGAGTTGTGAAGCTCGATTACAATAAAACGTGCGTGGAAGAAAATGAAAGCTGAGGTGTCATTTCATTCATGTTTGCTTTGTAATACTCCCATTCGCAGAACAAACAGCTCAACTATAAGCAGAAAAGCACAGGATGTGTCACTACAGAAATTATTAACTATGTGGTGGCACATAATATTTCAAATTTTGTTCAAAATTTCTTTCCCCAATTTTTATATCTAGGCTTTTCAAAGTACTGGTTGATGAAAGAACTACTGTTAAGGTATAACGTCTATGTAGTCCGGCTATCAATAATTATATATTTGGTCCGTATCCTTTTACCTATGAAAGATTGAGATTTTGTAGGTACCTTTGGTTGAGGAAGCAGACTTGCATTCACCAAATGTGCTATAAAATGTTCCGCCAAATACTCCAATTCATGTGGTGTTAATTACTCTGAATATATATGGAGTACAGACCTCTCTTTGTGTGTGTGGGGGATAAAGTATTGTGGCAATTTCTGTGAAGATTAAGAAAATTTAGAAATATCCTTTAACCTGCAGGAATGTTGCTTCAGGCATACTGTAGGGAGTAGCATATTTTAATATGGAATTACTATAATGTCGCGCATTTTTTACAGATGTGTCAATGCAAATAGAGTCCGTGCTAAAAATACACACGGAGCATGTTGTGAGATGGTTATCCAGCGAGGTCTAACACACATGGAGTTCGTGCTAAAAATACGCTGGGTAAGATGCACAAACGTAAATCGTGGTGACGTACTTTTACAAATACATTTATCCATCAACCATTCAAAGCAAAGATCGATAAGGCTCAAACCAACTTCACATTATTTCCTTGCGTACCAATTAATGTATTGTTTAATTAAACCCTCGACCCAACTTCAAATTATTCCCCTGTGTGCCAGCTAATTTTTAGTTAATTACTAAGATATTTATGGGTTAGTTCATGCAAATTTACAAGCATGTATCATATCTTCAAATGTAAATGACAATGCCGCAGTCGGACGTCTGAGCGACATCGCAGAAAGGGCTTATAATAAAAGTAAATGACAATGCCGCAGTCGGACGTCTGAGCGACATCGCAGAAAGGGCTTATAATTCATTATTCATAACTGACAAGATATAGTGCTCACGGAAAATATTCATCACAAGACAATAAGCGGGTTAGTCCATTCGCAGGAAATAAACATTTAATTCTCAAATGGTTCTCAGGAGTTTCTGTCACCAAGACTGACACTTGACAAGATGAGATGAACACGGTACTCGGATATGAATAAGATGAATTCAAGAATTTTGACTCTGCGAGTTTGTACCAAAATTGTCCACAGCCAGCGGATTTCAGAGTCACGAAGGACTAGTTCCGTTCTGATATTTGGAGGAAACACAACTAGCTAGTACACACCCATCATACCTCACGTTGCCGGGAATCACCCTAGACAGCGTTTAAGAAAAACTTTGAGACGGGAGATCACAATCTCGAATAGCATGGGATCAAATTTATATCTGGCGCTCTAAGGGTGCCCCCTCTCGGTCCCAACCGGAAACACCCATGCCCCCTGACCGGATGAAAGGCTTTAATCCAGGGCCATGGAACCTTCATCCCGGCCTCTCGATTTGGTGTGTACCAGGAAGTGGTTTACAACTTACTCAGCCGTATCCCTTGCGGAAGCAGGTGGTAGTACGAAAGGGGAGACGGACGGAATCGACGATTGATCTTGACATTGGGTCAACGATCGGCATAAGCTGGCATGCTACAACACTGCCATCTTACCCATACTCATGCCAACTCATGGCCATGCAACAAGTTTCCAACAACTCATGGATTTACCGAGCTCATTTGCCTCAACTCTTACGAGATAAACTATCATCAAATTGCTCATGAACGTGCCATGATACAAAAATAATGCAAACATGCCCAAACACTCATCATATCAAAAGTTCAAATATTGTTTGCCTGGTTCGGAGTAGTCGGGGTCTAGCTCGGCGAAGTTCGCGGTTCCGTCACCTGCTTCGGTATCTACGGTACACAAAATACACGCGCTAACGTAAATACCGTGGGTCACAGAAATTTAATCCAAATATTTTTCAAATGAATATGATAAAAAACTAGACAAATATTTGAAGAGGACAGAAGAAGAATCACTCAAAAATTCCTTTCTCTTATAAAGTTATAAGGGTTTTAGTCCAAGGACCCATCTGTAATGAAACAGAAAACCCTGAGGGGCCTAAGCAGAAAAGTGCAGAAACACGGTTCAGAGTGGAAGCGTATTTGCCAAAGTACGCTTTCAGTAAACGATTCAAAAAAACAAAAGAGAGGCTGACAGGCGGGTCCCACCCGTCAGGTTTGAAATTTCAAACGAGGGAGATGGGGCTCGTCGGCGCCCGAGAGCCATGGTGGTCACCGGCGGCGATCCACGGCGAGGCAGGGAGATCGGAGGGTACCTCTGTGTTCAGGGCGCCATTCCGCGTCTGTGGGAGGTGGTGGTGGTCGCCGGCGAGTACCACGTCGACGGCGACACTTGCTCCGGTGGACGGCGGTTTGGGTGGTCGTGGGCCTCGTCGGAGAGTGCTGCGGAGGAGGAATTGAGCAGGGGGTTAGACCCGTGGTAGCATGAGTGGGTAGCTTATGGGATTTGGGGGCCGAGGATGACCTCACCGGAGTGAATCGAGGTGGAGGCCGAGGAGGAACGAAGCGGCCGGAGTCGAGGAAGAAGAGCTCCTCGAGGCCCCTCCAGGGGCTTGGCGTGGACTAGAGAGGTGGTGGAGGTGTGCGGGGGCGAGAGCGCGCTCGGGGGTGCTATATATAGCCGGCCCGAGGCGGTTGCCGAGAACGGGTTCTCCGCGAAGTTCTACGCGGCGTGGGGCGTTGATCGGGAAGGTTCAGAGGTTGGCGTCGTCGTGGGGTTCCTGGTTCCGCTTAGGTGCTAAGCGCGTCGGGTTTGGTTGCTTAGGGCGAGCTCGGCGGAACGGGCGGCGCGGGCCCGTCGGCGGCGGGAGCACGCTCTGTGCTTGCCGTGCCACGGCGACGGTGCTGCATCGTCTTGCTGGCAAGAAATGGCCACGCGGAGCTACCAAGAGGTTTAGGCAGCGCCGAACGGCGTTATGCCGCCGTTCTGCTCCCTGTCGGCCGCTACGGTGGTTCTGCCGCCGCAAGACACGCCAGCGCAGGCGGCCAGGGTGCCACCGACGCCAGGAACGCGCCAAGCACGCGTGTGAAGCTCCGGACAAGCAGGCTAGGCTGCGAGCAACGTGCCAAGTGCACTGTGGGCATGTGACTGAAACTCTGACGGAGAACGACACTGCAAATCTGAATTTAACTGAAGATGAACAGTAATAGTGCATGCAAGGTGTTCGACAGAATGGTTTAGGCATGTAGGGATTTTTCCTTGAGCTGGTTTTTGGTGGAGGGGCCTCTCATTGCATCTAGAGTCTGCCTGAATTTTTGTGAAATTTTTGGAGCAGAGAAGATATGAATTTCACCAAATTTGACAAATCTGGTCCAAACTTGCAGAGACTAGAATTTGAAATCTTTGAAAAGAAGAGGAGTGGATCTTGATTGCTCTAGGCTGTGGGTACCAAGGACTATCCAGGGGAGTTGGTTTGAGGTCAAAACTCAAAAGCATTTAGGTACTTGCTTTGCATATCACCTAGGCTCAAATAATGGACAGAAAAGATTTGGGAGGAGAATTAAATGAAATAAAATTCAGAAAAGGGGTTGAACTTGTTGAAACAGAATGTTTGGATTGCCCAAAGTGGAAGGATAGATTTTTGGGAAGATTTTACCATGTGGTGCATGGTAAAAATCATGAGTGGTTTCAAATTTGGGAGAGGATGAAAAACTCCTAGGGTTTTCTTTTTGAAAGAAAGATAAACACCAAAGATTTTTTTTTTTGAAATTTTGAGAAGAGGGAAATCAGAAGAAAAATTTGAAAACCAAACACCAGAGTTGAAGGAGATGCAAAAATAAAATATTTGCTAAAGGGAAAAAGCTTTTGAGAATGATTTTTGGAAGGGTTAGAAGACCTTCTTCAAATCCAACAATTTTTTTGAAGAAAACCAAAAGAATATTTTTGGAGTGTCACAAGTTTAGCACACGAGAAACAACAAGAGCATGATCAAGATCTTTCTTTAATTTAGCATGATCATCGTTGTGTGACTCCTCAAGAGCCAAACGAAGACCACACTCTTCCTCAAGAGCATTGGAAAGATCCGAAACCTCATCGGCATAGTCACGACTATGCCCCTCCATCTTAGAGATGGTATCTTCGTGAGCCTCGATCATGTCATTGGCTTCACCAAGTTGTTCCAAGAGAGCAACGAAGTGCTTCTTTGATTTACCCTAGAGTTTACCTATAAAGGCTTCAAACTCGTTCTCCTCCACATTAGTTCCCTCATCTTCATCAATGCTATCCGTCGAAGAAGGATGATTAATGATGGTAGTTTTCATGTTGGGGGTTACCTTGTTGGTGGCTTTATCCATGAGGCACTTGGCGGTGATGCTCTAATTGGGTGAGTCGAAGAGAGACACCCGTGGAGTCGTCGCAATGGCAACGAAGGCCATGGCAACCGACTCACCATCTTCATCATTGTCATCAGCCTCATTGTACTCTTCTTGTACCACCAATGCCTTGGGAGGAGTCTTCTTGGTGAAGTTGCTCTTGTAGGGGAACGACTTGGCCTTGTCCTTTCGGATGAGCTTGCCACCATTGTCTTCCCTCTTCTCATAATGGCACTCCGCAACAAAGTGGCTCACATTGCCACAATTGAAGCAAGTCCTCACTCATTGCTTGCCCTTTGCGCCACTTGAATTGTTCTTGTTGAAGTTGGGCCTTGAGTTCTTCTTGCTCCAAAATTGCCTTGAAGCAAGGGCAATGTGTTCATGACAGGCATACTTCGTATCTTCGAGGTTGCTCTCCTCTTCTTCCTCTTCATCCTCTTCCTCCATACTAACCTTGGCCTTTAGAGAAAGGTTGGGTTTCTTTACTCTTTGAGAGAGAAGTACCGCATTGTCGGCGGTCTTGTCCAAGATGCTCATAGCAATGAACTCATCCAACACATCACTTGAGGACAAGGTGTGGAAGTCCGGCCTTTGACAAATCACGGAGGATTTGACTTTGTTGTAGGGCAGCATTGCCTTGAGGAATTTGCGCTTGATCCAATTGTCATCCGTGTCCTTACTTCCATGATCTCAGAGAGAGACCGCGAGTTTGGTTACCCTCCGATAAAGCTCATGAGGTTCTTCATCTTCTTTTATTGCAAAATCATCGGATTCATCTTGCACCACTTCATAGTTGGAGCGTTGAATACTTGCACTTCCCCGATAGAGGGAAATCACTTGGCGCCAAGCATCTTTGGCCAAGGAGTTGGGCCGGAGATGAGGAAGGTCTTCGGGTGGGATTGCTTCTTGGATGATGAAGAGAGCATTCTCATTGAATTGATTATCCACGGCTTCTCTAGGAGTGAAGTTGCTTCGGTCATGTGGATAGAAACCTTCTTCAATGATTCTCCAAAGGTTAGTGTTCACATGATTTAAATGACGCCTAAAACGATAGGCCCAAGAATCAAATTCTACATTCTTCTCAATCTTAGGGGCCGGGCCGGCATGATTCAAATGAGTGGAAGGAAGCGGTCCACCATAGACAAGTGGAGGTTCCACATGTGCAAAGATGTCGGTGCCATTCTTACCACTAGAAGAAGGGGCTTTCTCGCTAGTAGCTTCCCCCTTGTCGGGGGTAGCATCCGTCACCTTGTTGGCAGGATCACAAACTTTCAACGGTGCGGTGGAGAGTTTAAGCCCTTCTAAGAATTTATTAAATATGCTTTCGACCTTGGTTGTCATGGAGGTTTTCAATGTGTCCAACGCCACATTGAATTCCTCACAAGAGACCGCGGTTCCCCCATCTCCCGTAGAAGAGACCGGATTCGCACCGGAGTGCTCCTCCACACCTTCTACGACGTCAATCATACTCTTCGGACGGTAAAGTCCTTAATAAAGAAACCTGGCTCTGATACCAATTGAAAGGATTGATATGGTTGACTAGAGGGGGGTGAATAGGCAACTAACAATTTTTAGATTTTCTTTACCAAATTAAACTTTGCATCAAAGTAGGTTGTCTAGATCTGCAACTAGGTGGACAACCTATATGATGCAACAACCATAAGCACACAAGCAAGTAAAGGATATAACACAAATAAGCTTGCACAAGTAAAGGGATGAGATAACCAAGAGTGGAGCCGGTGGAGACGAGGATGTGTTACCGAAGTTCCTTCCTTTTGAGGGGAAGTACGTCTCCGTTAGAGTGGTGTGGAGGCACAATGCTCCCCAAGAAGCCACTAGGGCCACCGTATTCTCCTCACGTCCTCACACAATGCGAGATGCCGTGATTCCACTATTGATGCCCTTGGAGGCGGCAACCGAACCTTTACAAACAAGGTTGGGGCAATCTCCACAACTTAATTGGAGGCTCCCAACGACACCACGAAGCTTCACCACAATGGACTATGGCTTCACGGTGACCTCAACCGTCTAGGGTGCTCAAACACCCAAGAGTAACACGAAAAACGACCCCCTCAAATCGACGCGGTAGGGGCCTGGTACCGCAGCGGTACTACGGCTGAGGACCCACTAGCGGTACTACCGCTGCGGAGCGGTACTGCCACCTGTGACCCCTAAGCGGTACTACCGCTGGGACCAGAGAAAGCCCGAAGAAAGGGGAAAGAGCTCTCAATTGAAGCGGAAAGGCTCAGAGGGTGTGAAAAGGATGTGTAAGTGTTGATTCCACCCTAGCCTTACCAAAGCGGACCCCCTCTTGATAGTACGGTGACTCCTACGGAACTAGTCCACCAAAATAGAAGCGAAAGAGCTACACCGTCTTGAATGACACTCCGAGGGGAAAGAAATCGTCTCGTGCCAAAGGATGAATATCTGAAATGCTCAAAGCACACGATTAGTCTGCAAACATGTTGTCATCAATCACCAAAACTACATCTAGAGAGATATGCCTTAATACTGTTACTTGTCATTCCCAATGAATGGTATTCTTGCCATTTGACTTATGATAGAAGTACAACTAATGTATTTTATTGTCCTATATTAATTTGAAATTTCAATTCTATAATTTTTGGTATGTTAATTTGTTATTTAAGACTGTTCATTTGTGTATTTTCCAAAAATAAAAAGTGCAACAAAGGTGTATGAAAATGGGGGAAAGGAAAAAAAGTGAAAATAGATAATATAAACATCATAATGTCATAATTCTACATAAACACACTAATATAGAAAAAGAAAATACATTCTGTGTAATATGAACCTCCCTGAGACCATATATCTATTGGTCAATTTGAACATACTCAAGATGATGCCCTTGCATTTGTGAAGGCCATTGGGCTAGTTACTAGAACAAAAGAAATATATATAGACCAAACGGGTTGAGCACACCAAGTATAGTGATCCATGATAGGCAGCAAAGCATCTATAACTAGTTAAGAGCATCTACAGTCGAGCGCCTCAAACCGGTCTCAAACACCCATGTGGTCATCCTGGTCGCTGGCTGGTAGAAAAAGTCCGACCACCGAGGCGCCTCAAACCGGATTCAAATGCTCGGGCTAACCATCATCCCTCATATGCAGCCCCAATTTGGACATATATGGGGAAGTCCGAGCGTGTTCACCAAGTTGGACGGACGACCGGGTCCCACCCGTAATCGCCCATAAACCCAACGATCCAACGGGCGTTTCCTCCAGTGGGGGTGTTAGTGCCACGTGGCACCGCTTCAGCTTGCCGCCCGAGGGACAAGGTCCTGCTATTTAAGTCGTACAATGTCCCCCAGCCCTAGCCACATCCGCTTCCTCCCTCCCCGTGCTGCCAGCCCGAGCCCATCCACTTCTCTCCCTCTTTCCTCATTGTGCACCTCAGCCATGCCTGGCAGAAGAAGACCACCTATGTTATGCCGACACCGGAGCGGCGCTTCCAGATGCTTGACGAGATCTGTGTTAGACGCGCTGCCCGGATCACAGCAGGCCTTCCTCCAGATTCATTGGAGTAGCAGCTGGAGCCCATGGAGTAGGAGGAGGGGAAGGAGGAGGAGGAGTCGAAGTCGGTTGCGGACTTTGCCATGGAGGACACCATGGCAGAGTTCGAGGTCACCCAAGAGGTGGAGATGGCGTAGCAGACCGCTATCCTAGAGTCCATCCAGGATGAGGCATATGTCCAGGCCAACCGGTGGTTCATCCGGCAAGAAAGGGTGGCGACCGACGCACTAGGCAAAGACCGACGCGGAGGAGCCGCAGGAGCCAGAGTTACGGCCGCCACCCATCTACCCGGACCCAGGCACGAAGATCGTGGACAGCTCCAACAAGGAGTAGGGTAGTGTAGGTTTTAGTTGATCTACGTAGTGTGTAGGTTTTTCTCTTTTGCATGTTTTGTATGGATTTAATGTTTTAAGTATGTGGTATTCGGATGCACTGAACAAAATTTGAGGGCTCCCGGTCAATGCCCGGGCGCGTCCGCGGGCGTTTGAGTTCCCGAATTTGGTGTCCCTGGCTACAGATGCTCTAAGTGGCATGCCGATTAGTCAAAACCTATGTATACTAGTAGAATGTCCGTGCGTTGCCACGGGCTCTTGAAATAGTTTACAAGAGTTACATGTTAAATTCCACACGTACAAACAATATAACACAAACACAATTATTTAATACCTGAAGTCCATTTTTGCAATGTAAATTGATAACATAAAGAAAAATTAACGACATGTTCATGTAACAAACTGAGCGATGTTCCAACTAAACATCTATTACAAAACTATTAATATCTAGATGATGCACTTAAGAAATTCTTTCATAATATAAGGAAAGTTTCCTTTAGCTTCATTCCCACAATGTTTTAGCAAGTATAATAAAAACTGCTTCCTCAATTCATACCCATCCTGCACAAACAATGCATGTAGTTAGTATGAAAATTTCACGCCGAAGGTCTTAAAACATGTAACGGACAATACTCACCGTGCAAATCGGCTTCACCAATTCTTTACCGTTCCACCATAGCATAAAATGAAAAACAAAATAGCCAGACACATTCCTGCAAAACTTTAAATTAATAATATAAAGAATATAGTGATAACAAAAGTAAATGTTTTTGTTATGAATTCATTACCCGTCTATACTCGTTGGAACACCGAACGGAAATAAACGTTGCCATTTAGATATATCATAATTCCAACCAGGCAGCTTTATTTCGAGTGCTTCTTTGAAATACCTTGCAAAACTTTTTAATTTCAGTGCATGCCTCAACTTTTTATCCTCTAACAATTGTGATGTTTGAATAGGATCCATAATATATAGACGACGTGCCTCTTTGTCGATGACGTACAAGATGTATCGGCCGATGGATGCATAGGGAAGATAAATCTACAAGTGGAGCTATTAGAAACAACAATAAACCATGATAACAATGGACAAAATACTTTACTTACCTTGTTGCACGATGAGATGTCGTTGTCCATCTCAGGCCAGCTATCAAATAATATGGCAAATGTCTGGATAGTTTCCTTCTCGCAAAACTTCTAACCTTGTGTTGACTCTAGCATCATGGACTAAGCAAAAAAAGAAATATTGTTTCAACATGTTGATACTAATGAAACATAGAATGAAGAGTTACGATAATTTACACAAAATCATAGATCCATGTAGTGTACAGGAGGGTCTGTGAACAAAACTCCCTCGTCACATGCCAGCACACGCACGGCGGTGTTGAAGCAATCATTGTCCATGGGCTGCTCCATGTTAAGTATGCACTGAAGTTTCTAAAGACTTAAGCCCATTGGATCGGGTGTCGAGCTCCGGACCCATACCTTCCTATAAATTGGATGGTAAGAAGAACAATAATATACATCGGCACATTAAATATTGATACATGATACTTACTCCAAACACCCGGCATCATTGATCGACATGACGTAGTTGCAGAGGCCGGCAAGTAATTCACGTTGTTCCGTGGGTATGATAGTGATTGGTGTAGGACGTTTGTCTTTGACTACGTCAGATGGATTCTCCAGGATCATGAGATCAGAATTAGCTAAAGTTTCTTCATCGTCAGGTTGATGGTATATGGGACCTCCTTTTAGCTTATTCAGCTCTGAATCGAGCAAAATGACAGCTAATTTTTGTCGAAAATGTTTCATATCCTCCTACAAAATATATATATAAACAATTTATATAATATTTTGAGATAAAATAACGAGATAATGTATACAAATGAAATACCTGGGTGAACTGGTCTGACAGTAAATGTGATGTCCAGTATTCCGTATAATTTAGCATAAACAGTCCACAAGATACGCTGTAATATTATAAAATAATGCTTTAGAATATCACACAGATGAATCAAATGAACAAACCATTGTGACAAGTGCTTACCCATCGGTTTGTATTGCCTCATGAAACTGCTCTACAACCGTCCATTTTGTAACATTGAGATCGGGCCACTTATGACCTCTAATAAACTCCGGACTATGCTCTACAAGTTTCAGACGCTTCTCAAGTCCTAGTAACTATATTGTATATAAGAAATATTAGGGATCAAGGTAAACAAAACATATGTTAAGATGATTAAAAATAATAGATAGTTACCATAGTAGCAAGGTCATTGCGTTTGACCCGAGAACCAAGTGAGTCCAATACTTGAATCTCACATTTTTTGGCATTGGCGACTACTAGATACCAATGGTAGCCCGACATGTTAATCGGAATGAATAACTGGTGTAAATATCATACAAGTCACGGTCGCAACTAGATATAAATATTAATAAATCATTAGACATATGAATTAAATATCCATAATTATATGCATGGATAACGAGACAAAAACTAACCATATCTTGCTGTAGATAAGCATTAACATGATGCACAATGCGGTGATATTGTGATGGGTCTATGTATCTTTCCCCGTCTTCTTTTATCTGGCCAGATACAAACGTGCTAACAATGTGTACCTTTTCACCCACCCTGTCTTGTAGATGGTCGTGAGCAAGCATGCAATATATGTAACCATTTATCACCTGTAATCAACATTTAGATTATATTTATATTTTATGATATTAAATATTGTTCATATTCACTAGTGCAGAACCGGGCAATAGCACCGGTTCGTAAGGCCCTTTAGTGCCGGTTCCACAACTGGCACTAAAGTGTGGTCACTAAAGCCCCCCTTAGTACCGGTTCATCACGAACCGGTGCTAAAGGCCAACCACGTGTACGAGGCAGCTCCGGGGCAGGAGTTTTAGTACCGGTTGGTAACACCAACCGTACTAAATGTTTGTGGGTTTTGTTTTATTTTTATTTTTCAATTAAATTTGTGTTATCAATTTAATTTAGGATTGTTTTACGTTATAATGAGTTGTAGTGGTCATCATCATCATCATCATCATCATCATCGCATATTAATAAATAAATAAACTTTAGCTAGCTAAAATCATCATAGTCGTCATTAGTTACCACTATTTAATCATCATAGTCATTACCGCTAGCTATCTAATCACCAACATAATCATCGAGTTCACTTTGTAACGAAGCAAAGATATCATCGAGTTCAACATAATCATCACCAACATCAAGTTCAGGACAATACGGACATGCATGAGAGAGGACAAGTACTAATTAATTAAGAGCATGAACTAGCTACTCCTGCTGCTCCCTCTCGGTAGAATAGCATAGAACATGTATAGCTCTCCTGATTCATCATCTTTGGAGCATGCAGATGAATCTGTCTCCTAATCTTGGGTTGCGCTTCTCCTTGCTTCCCCCTAGTACTTCTCTGCGATCATTTACAATTTTGCTCCAATCTTTCACTATTAAGCATTCTTCGCTTTCAGAAATCCTGAATGCACTCATGTGTAATGTAGGAAATCTTGGTCGTAAGCTAACCATTGACATGCGACCTTTTGTCTCGATCCACTGAGGCACAACTGTCATCGGAAGTCCCTATTGATGAAAGAACATCGTATAGTAATTAATATACTAAGCAATGAAAGTTTAGCTTCAAAAATAATGTATGCAAAAGATGCACTAATTAAGGACAAATAGTTAAAATCTTACCATCTTTCGATTATAGATGTGACCGTAGTTCAATACGATCACCATTGGTCGCACGTTTTGAGTACTAACATTTCTAAGTTTAGGAAAAACATTTGTCTTGACAGTATTAAGATCTTCAAGCCATGAAACATAATGACTTATTTCCTCGCAGTTTAGTTGATCCCTGGGGCAGTAGTAGGTCCTGTCTACCAAGCGCCGGACATGTTTGCTTGAACCGAAATAAGATGACAATACAAATTAGTTGTCAACTATTTTTGTATAGTTTGTATCAAAGACATAAACATATGCATCCGTAGTTGAGAAAAACTCACATAATGGTAGAACTGGAGGCGTTTGCACATCGAACCAGATGTCTATATTACCTTCAATATCATCTTCCGGACGAATATCAAAGGTGATAACTATATCAGGCTCAAATGCATAAGCCTTGCATAGTGCTTGCCAAGTTTTGCATTCAAAATGGGTGTATGTGTCTCCATTATATAATTTGACGTTGAAAGTATACCCATGCTCCGTCTTCTAGTAAACTCTCTTTACCGCCATATCATCTATAGCACTAAAACCTATCTTATCCAAGACAAAAATTCTTGCATGGCAGGGGATGCGCTAGTAGAATAGTAAAAATTTAAAATTATAAGTTGAAGCAAATGAAGCATAAGTCATGCTTTAAAATTATAAGTTGAAGCAAATGAAGCATAAGCTTTGCATTCAAATAATAATTGCCGTTGTGACTTACCGTATCCACTTCGAATGTCTCATTCAGCTTGATGTTGAAGCGCCTACCATCAACAAGGAAATTTGTGTCGCACAGGCCGCGCTGGTCTTCACAGTGTTCGCACATAATGAAATCTTTTTCGTCATCAGATGACATTTCCTATATGTTCATATAGGTGAAACATTAAACACTTATTACTATCTAACATTAATTAATATCTAGCCAATTCAAATATATATCTAACTATATATATTTATCTCTAACAATTGACATTACTATATATTGAACTTTTCTATCTAATTCATCTAACATTGGACATTAATCTAACATTTATATAAACTCAAAATATATAAAAACATTAAATAAACAGAAAAACTCATTAACAAATAATATTTTAATTAGATCATCAAATCTCAGATACGACAATTTTCTTACTAAAATAAACTAGTTATATTAATTATTCAACTAGTTCAAATCTCAAATACCTAAAATAAACTACTTGACAATTTTCTTACTAAAATAAACTAGTTATATTAATTATTCAACTAGTTCAAATCTCACATACCTAGCTAATTAATATCTAATTAAATTTTCTAAAAAACAGAAAACAGAAAATAAGTAAAAAAATATGTGTGTGTATGTGTGTGTGTGTATATGTGTGTGTGTGTGTGTGTATGTGTGTGTACATGTGTATGTGTGTGTATATATATATGTGTGTGTATGTGTATGTATACGTACAATGCGCGGGCGACGACGGGCGGCGGGCGACGACGGCGGAGCTGGCGATGACAGGCGACTCATGGGCTACGGGCGGCGGCGACAGCGGCGGCGGTAGGGTGACGGGGGCGTATGCAGCGACGGGCGACGACGGGCGGCGGGCGACGGGCGACGACGACGACGGGAGGCGCGCAGGGCGACGGGCGACGGCGGGCGGCGGGCGACGAGGCGGGCGACGGGCGCGGCGAGAGCGGCGACGCGCGAGAGGAGACGCGAAGAAGTAGGAGATGTAACTGAAATTTTCGTAAGTGTTGTATATATAGGAGAGGCCTTTAGTACCGGTTGGAGCCACCAACCGGTACTAAAGGCCAACTTTGGCCAGGCGAAGAGGCGGGAAGACGAGGCCTTTAGTACCGGTTGGAGCCACCAACCGGTACTAAAGGGTGGTCTTTAGTACCGGTTGGTGGCTCCAACCGGTACTAAAGGCCTCGCGCTGCCACCCCAAAGTTTAGTCCCACCTCACCGGGCGAAGGGCAGCCGCACTGGTTTATAAACCCAGCCGCGGCTACCCCTTCGAACTCCTCTATATAGCAGGCTTGTGGGCCTAAATTCTGCGCGCTGCCCTGTGAGTCTGCTGGGCCTTTAAGGCCTGTAATTACACACCTGTGGCCTAACAGACCCACAGGGCAGCGCCCCAATTTTTTATAGTTTTTTTCTTTTCTGCTTTATTTTCTTCTATTTATTTCTGCGTAGTTTTTTGTATAGTTTTTTCTTTTCTGTTATATTTATTTTCTTCTATTTATTTGTGAGTAGTTTTTCATCTAGTTTGCCAAAATTCAACATTTTCAGAGTTCATTTCGTAGTGATTTTCAATTTCACAGTCATTTTGTAAACGATTGAAAAATAGCAAATATAATTTTTTTCTTTTCTGCTTTATTTTTTCTTCTATTTATTTCTGAGTAGTTTTTTCTTTTCTGCTATATTTATTTTCATCTATTTATTTCTGAGTAGTTTTTTTATATAGTTTTTTTCTTTTCAGCTATAGTTTTTCTTCTTTTCTGCTATTTTTTCTTTTCTGCAAAACTTGATGGTCAAAGTCTGGAGTTATAACTTAAAAAAAAGAAATGTCAACGTGCAATTAATTTTTGCCATAACAAAAGAAGTCCGGAGTTGTAATAAGTTATTAAACATAAAAAAGAGGTGCAATGCTCGTTAATTTGCTTCAAGCCTTTCAGAATAGTGTAAACTGCACTGCGCATAGCTCCGTGCAGTCTACCGTATTCCTGAAGGCTTGAAGCTAAGCAACGTGAGCATTGAGCCTCTTCTTCATCGTCTCTGCACTCAGGGCTTATAAACCGCTCCTAGTCCCTCTCACTTCGCGAGGTGGGACTAAAAAACAGCTTACGCCTGGTTCATCCATGAACCGGTACTAAAGGTGCTCGTGGGGCCCCAGCCTTACCTGACACAACCTCATTAGTACCAGTTCGTGGCACGAACCGGTGCTAAAGGTTCGCCATGAACCGGTACTAAAGAGCTCCTCCCGCCTAGCAGTTGGAACCGGTACTAAAGAGCTCCTCCCGCCTAGCAGTTGGAACCGGTACTTAAGAGCCTCCGCCTAGCAGTTGAATGGTGCATACTAAATGCACAAAAAGTCTGGACTTGTAATAAGTTTAAAAAAAATGAAATGCCTTTGTAACAGATGAGTTTAATTTCGTCATAAACCCGAATACTTCGAAAGAGATTGTCCAGTTTGTAAACGAAGTGCATCAAATTTTTGCCGTAACCCTCTCTACTTTTTTGAACATGATATGTGGGTAAAATGATGATACCATGCCAAGTTTCAACTTTTTCAGAGTTCATTTGTAGTGCTTTTCAATTTCCAGGATTTAGTTCTCAAAACAAATCATTAAATGCATGAAAAATAGCAAATGAAGGCATAAACGGTTGAAAGTTGATGGCGTCGCTTTGAATGGTGCATACTTAACACAAAAAATATAAGAGCATTTAGATCATGATCTTATATTTCTTTACAGTCTAAATTGTCAATATGATCTTATAACATCAAAAATACTTTGATCATCAATGATCTTTGTGTGTACAATCTGAATTGTCAATATGAGTCATCAACGATTTATAAACCGATGAAGACTCATATTGCGGCCACAAATTCCACACATAGAGTTCAATGAAGACCAAGTGCTTGTGATAGTTTGAGAAATAACATATTTAAGGTGGTAAAAGGCTTGTTAGGGGAGCGAGGTGGGACTAAAAACAGCTTGCCATAACCTCATTAGTACCGGTTCGTGGTACGAACCGGCACTAAATGGTGATGGTGGGGCCAAAGCCTGACCGCAGGCTGACACAGCCTCTTTAGTACCGGTTCGTGGCATGAACCGGTACTAAAGGTTCGCCATGAACCGGTGCTATTGATCGCCGCCACGAACCGGCACTAGTGTACACATTAGTACCGGCTGAAATTCCAACCGGCACTATTGTGCTTCACATTTGACCCTTTTTCTACTAGTGATTATTAATTACAATGTTTGTGCAATTGGTCTTACATCGTCATGTAAGAACATATCATCTTTCATAAGGCACTCCAAATCGCCGGTTGATAACAAAGCATCTCCAATGTCCACGAACTGGGTATTCTTGGGGGCAGACTTGATTGATTCGATGACTGTAATATCACTAGGGGTACGAACATAGTCTGTCGAATTCATAAAAAAATGAGCCAACTTAGCAATCAAAATGAGGAAAATTAGTTGAATACAAAAGGCAATATCACAAAAATAAGATTGATAATAATATTAAAAAATACCTTGTGGGATAACATGTAAATTAACATCCTTTTTTTGTTTGTTATGAGATGTAACCTCTTCGACATTCTTATGTTGTGAATTTTCGTCCCCTTTCAGCGACATCGCATCTGAACCCTCAATGGATTCTGGATTCTTTCCGTGCATCTCCAAAGTCCATATCCATGTCTCCTATATTCTGAAAAATCAAAAATATAAAAATAGTCCTGCCGTGTTTTCATGTATAATATACATACAGAGGAAGGTTAGCTATATGCACCTCTTCTCCTGGTGTTTCAGTGCGGTCTGTCATCGTTACATCAGTGCATATATCGGAACCCATCACTTCGTATCTACGATGAAGTATAAATGATGTTTTCTACTGCATTGTATAATCATATATAATATCTGAAAAAACAATAGTGAAAATAACACACTATTTTCTCTATAAAAACATATTTGACATTATTTGGAAAATATGTTGATTAAATAATTTAAATAATTGTACTAACACAAAATTAGGGGAAAACAACAAACTGTAATGTTCATATATAATAAGTAGTCATATGAAAATTATTTAAATTATTTATATAGTCCATGGAAGTTTGTCCAACAAAAGAAAAAACATGCAAACAAACCTTCTTCAACCAAGTATATATATTTATACATCAACCAAGTTTTATTGTGGTACCCTTAGTACATGAAAGGTAAATATAAAAATATTTTTTATGAACCATATTTAATAAATATATATACTTTTATTGTTTCTGTGAGGTATGTATACTTTTAAGATATATATATTTTTATCATAAAATCCTACACATGCGAGTCTAGCATTTCTATCGTTGAGCAAAATTTGCACACAAGGCCCAAATTAGCTACCCAGCACGGCCGAATCAGCACCCAAACTTAGCCCCCTAAAAAAATAACTATAAAAAAAATTACCTTATCCACATTTTTTTCTGAGGGATTACATTATACTTCGACAAATGGGCTGGCACTTACCGGCTAGGAACGCGTGGTGGCCTCCCCGGCCCAGGCACGACAAAGTTGCCTAACGGGCCGGCTCGACGGCCCACCTGGCACGCTGGCGTCTGGGTTCACTTGCTACCCTAGCCTTATCCCCTTCCCCCGCCGCATCCAAACCCTAACCCCGCTCACTCACCACACTCCCCTTCCCTGCCGTGTGTCTCGACGAGCCGGTGCCCGCGCGACTCCGCTCGCCGACCGCCGGATCCATCCCATGCCGCGGCAAATCTTGGGGCGGCCTCACCGGCCCTCTCCACGCCCACCAGCAGCTCGGCCCTCTCCCCTCCCCCCACCGCATGGCCGCGCGCCTTGATGAGCCAGCGCCCGCGCGACTACGCCCGCCGCTCGCCGGATCCATCCCATGCCGCGGTAGATATTGGGGCGGCCTCACCGGCCCTCTCCACCCCCACCAGCAGCTCGTCCATCTCCACTCACCCCGCCGCATGGTCGCGCACGTGGACCGTGTGACTTTGCCCATCGACCACCTCCCTATGCGGCGCGACCAACGGGGACGAACGCAACCAGCTCAATGAAACGGGTGCGGGTGCTCGGTCTGGTCCCGTTCCCCTCGCATCCGCGACGGTGTTCGTCTCCTTGATCTGCATCGCCAGCAGCTCCGGTACGTCCCCCCCCCCTTCTTGATCCTGCCCCTCTACTCCTCTTCTTCTTCCTTTAGATCATGGTTTGATGTGGTTCCTCTTTCCTGATGAGCCGAGGCGCCGTGACCCGGCCTCACAGCCACGGGCAGGAGCGACGACTCCCCAACTCTGCAGCATGGTGTGCTTTGCCAGTTCGTCACCAAGTCCCCAACGCTGCCACCGGCCGGACACACGACGGTGCTCTCCTTAGTCTGACTACGTCGTACATGAGTAAGATGAGTCTTCGTCTCTAAAAGCTTCTGTTTAATCTCTTGGACCAAGAAAACAAAACTTGATCTATCTTGCTTTTCACATGTCACCATACAAATGGCCTCCAAACAATCAGTTTCAACTTGAAGAGGTAGATTGCTCCATTGCATAGATAGTGTGATTCCTTCTGACAGTGCACAAAGTTCAGTTTCTAATGCATCCGTGCATGTTAGTAGGTGACGGCATGAAGTGAGCACTATATATCATTTGTTTTATTACCCTGCTTGCTTGATTGATTTCCCATCATATTATTTAAATACATAATTTGTTTTATTTGTTCAGGCAAGCCAACAAACAGGGAGTGCTGGCAACAGAACTCTGAATCCATTGATCAACTGAAAAACATCAATGTGAAACAAGCAGTGGCAGGTATCTCTACTTTCTTAATTCACTCAATTATTCGTGCAGCAGGAGTAGTTGTTAGGAATTTTCTAAATTAGTACATGAACTGAATTTCAAAGAAACGGTACTTTAGGAGTACATGGAGTTGATGCACTGTTGTATTGTTTACAGTAGATATGGTGAAGTTTATTGAATTTTGTATGCGGTTTAAATGGTTGCAGTTATGAACTGCTATGATGTGCACTCAATTTGATACTTCTTAGCACAGTGGTTGGCACTGGATGTTTGGCTGTTTATCTGTAGATGGAACTATTGTGGGAACTGGATCATGTTTTTTAGTTTTTGAGCTAAGTCACTACGACTTTAATTAAGGTAGTTATGGATAATTAGTTCACACAGAGTAAATTGAGTTGATCCAGTGTTTACCAGGGATATTTGTAGATATGTTGGCATATGATCCGGTGCATAAATTGATTGATTGATTGCTTAGCACATGTCAGTTTATTAAATCATTGCCCTCCCTTTTTCCAAACTTGTATGTATATAACTGTGAAAGTTTCTCATTGTAGACATGCATTATCACTGATTCTCTGTCAGTTTTCTAGGCACTGTCAGGTGAGCAATTTCCCTTTAGTTGAGTAGTTGATTGCCCTTTCTAATTCCTTGTGCTAAATTTTCTTCCCTCGTCCTTATTGCATGCAGTCAATTTAGATGTAAGATCAAATGAGAGGGGTGCAAAACCATTGAATTATGCCAAACCTTTGGATGGAAATTTGGCCTCTCCGAGACAAACTTTAAGTGCATCTCAAAATGATAATGATCAGAAGGATAAGAACTTCGCTGCTATTGATGGTGGTTTGAGATTGAGGAAGGAAAATACAGAACAGAATTTAGGACCTAGTGTTAGCAACTCAAGTGCCAATATTTATCAAGACCACTCTGGAAGTGATCGTGAACAGAACGATCACTCGTTGTTGATAAATTCAGGAAATGATAAGAAAAAGCAATCAACTCAAAGTGATTATATATCTCAAATTTTGGAATCCGATGGATACTCAGTGAGTCCTAATGAAGTAAGTTCTGGTTGTTTCTACAAATTCTCTCCATCAATTCTTTATGTATGCTCACGCTATATTTCTTTTGTTTTTATTCGTATGTGATAGATTCCTGACTGACAACTTTATACCTACTTTAATGCAGTGCTTGGCCCCAAATCTTAGTGCCCCCATATTTCATCTGGTCGATGTGATTTTCCAGCTCCAAGATGGAGGCTGGATCAGGTGAGTTAATTTTACACCCTTGATTATGAATTCTAATATTTGGCTACTGTAAGACTGACCTTGGGACTTGCACTTTTTTTATTGAACCCGTTTGACCTTGATCTTTTGTTTTTGTAGGCGTCAAGCATTTTGGGTAGCGAAGCAAATACTGCAATTGGGAATGGGAGACACATTTGATGACTGGCTTGTTGAGAAAATCCAGTTACTTAGGAAGGGGAGGATATTTGCTTTTGCAGTCAAGCGTGTTGAACAAGTAAGTCTCATATGACGTCTTTAGCAAAGCAGGTGCAAGTGTGAACAACCAATTATTTGTGAAGGGATCTGTTTAATGCAATTAGCCAGTTAGATGAATTCTCCTCGTGAAGTCTTAAGTCATGACTGCTGGTTAGACTAAATAATTACTTGATGGAATTATTTGCATCTTACGTGTTGCACACATACATAAGGAAGAACAAGCATACTTGTAAACTACTATTAAGGACAAATTTAATGGATTAATTATATCTTGTGGTGGAAGTTGGATGAGGGGCCCATTGTGAATAATTTGAGACTATTCCATTGAAGCATTTTCTTATTATGCAGTTTTATAACATGAAAGGACTTAGTATTATGACTGTCATGATATATTTTTTCAGAAGTGTTTGTTTATTTGTTTATTTTCTGGCATGTTCAGAATTGCATGCATGCTTTTATTGCTATAAAATGTGCTGCTGAAAATCAAGTGTTCAGAGTTGCATGCATACTTTTGTACTTTCTGACATGTTGGATGGAACAGATAAATAAGCTAGGGACATTGTACATTTTTATATATATTTGTAATTTGGGAATAAGTTCAAAATCTTACTAAAATTCTTTTATTGCTATTAAGCATATTGTTTACAAAGATATACTGATATCATACTTAAGCCATACTAATTGGGTCTAGGACAAGTTTGATGTTTTCTCCAATTGCATCGATGGAGTACCTCGATCTGGGCTTAAGGTCTTTTGAGCATGTCATGTTCATGACCCTTATAGTTTTGTAGCATTTACCGATAGTTTTCTTCCTTATGATAGCTCTATGGTTCTTGACATGGTTTAGGATTTTGTGTGCAGTTTTAGAAAAAAAATGTGGTGGCACAGAGATGCTTGTGTGGCCGAAAGGACACGTTCAAGGGCTTTCTATGGGGTGTTGTCATGCTAAAATAAGAGGTGTGTGTTCACATTATATTTGTTTGTTCTCTGGCATGTTGAAACACTTAAAAAGTTATTTGTTTGTTTTTCTGGCTCAAATATATTTGTGAGATTTAATTAAAAAAATATTGCTTGGCTATGCAAATTTAGGTAGTGAACTATGGTCATAACTTAAAAAGTTAGGTGTATGCCACACTTGCGATGTCCAGAATAGACTGTTAGCCTATAATATCTGAAAGAACTATTTTTATTCAGTTGCAGACCACCTAATAGGACTGCTTGATTAGATCTACAATCAATTGTAGGCTATGATCTTTTTATAAGCTGGCACTATCTCCACTGTTGTTCTTCAATTGGAATTTGATGGTATGCCTAACCAAACATGATCCTAATCTAATAATTGTTACACTTTTACAGAAGAGAAAGATCCAGAAATTTGATGGTATGCTTTTTTTGAACTACTATTAAGGACAAATTTAATGTATTAATTATATCTAATTGTGGAAGTTGGATGAGGGGCCCATTGTAAATAATTTTAGAGTATTCCATTGAAGCATTTTCTACTTATGCAGTTTTTATTACATAGAAGGACTTAATATTATGAATGTCATGATATTAAGTTTTTCAGAAGTGTTTGTTTATTTGTTTGTTTTCTGCCATGTTCAAAATTGCATGCATGCTTTTATTGCTACAAAATGTGCTTCAGAAAATCACGTGTTCAGAATTGCACGCATAATTTTGTAGGTGAACATACAGAAAATGCAAGATAAAACATACTTTTGATAGTATACCTCAACCAAACATGATCCTAATATAACAACTATTACAATTTTAGTGAAGATAAAGATCCAGAATTGTTCATACCTAGAGGAAATCGCCTTCTTGATGCTCCTTGCTTACACAAGGAACTCCTTAGGAAAATTTCCTCCAGGTCTGGCTGTTGTGATGGCCGAAGGAAGAGCAAGGATGGGGAGGAGGGATGGCAGAGGAGGTTAATATATATAGGTAGGCCATGCGGAGGATAACCGGGTAGCAGATCATGGCTGAATCTAGTTCTACCATATATACCATTGTCGATGGTGCAGATCTATTTCCTTTTTCCATCAAATGCACACCTGTTAATAAATTAGAAAAGATGTAAAAAATCAGAACATACTAAAGAATTAAATTATTGTATTAATTAAATAAAGAACTTTTCATTGCTTGCATGCCAAGTTTAGCTGCCGCAAAAAGAAATTCACGGCATGCACACTAATCTTTTTCCTGCTTAGCTATTTTTGTATGATTTAACAGTTTGTACTAATACTTAATTCCATAAGTTGGTAGTAATATACAATCTCAATATACTATTTGCAGTTGTAATATCTGAGAGATCACACAAGTTTGATGAATGCTTTCAATTCTAGTTTCTCCATGGTTTCCCAATGCCAAAGGTAACCAATACTAATTCTGGATGCATGAAAACAGCTTGCCATAGAGATTATTAGTGAACCAACAATAACACATTTTTTTGATAGGGAGTAACCAATATATAACTGATGGTGGCAGTACAATACATATGTACTGGATAAGTTTGGGCAATGTGTATAACTGAAAAAGAACGAGAGCTCTAGGTATTGTGACGCCCGGATAGTTAGGCTACAGTAAAACCCTGCTAATGATGCCATGTCACCCTTGTCACTGTTGCTAAACGCATGTTAGATCGAAACGTTTCAAAATTAAATTTGGATTTAGGCAAACAATAAAGTTTTTAAATATTAAAACTAAAATGTTCATTAAATATTAGATAAGTCAGAGGCTATGATAAAATTGTAAACAACATTATTGAAATTTGATAAGTGACTTAAACAACCTCAAACGGTGGCTGAAAACATTATTTAATAACCTTTCTATTAATACAAAATAAATATGAAATGATACTTACCCCAAACTAGTTTTTGGTGGTAGGATATATTGTGCTGTGATTTGTGGTCCAGCTCACATATTTTACCAAACTCATTTGGTGCCCAAAACAATTAGCAAAAACAGAAAAGAAAATAAAGAAAAAGGAAAAGAATAAAACAGAAAACAAAACTTACCAAAAAGAAAAGAAACCTCCCCCCCCCCCCAGCCGGGTCGTGGCCCAGCTGGCCTCTAGGCCGCCAGGCCGGCCCAACCGCCCCATCTCCCCATCGCCTCACCTTATCGCCAGACCGACCGAACCCTAGCGGTTCACCCCCCCCCCCACTACCCCACTAGTTCCCCCCCCACGCACCCCGCGCCCCTCCTCTGCCTCCCCCAACCTGGATCGGCATCGGCGCCTCAGCCTCGCCCACCGCGCGATCCGCCCGTCGCCGTCTTCCTGCTTCGTCGGGGCCACCACTGCACCAAGGCCGCCCCACTCCACGGCCTCCTCAGCGGTTCCTCTTCCTCCGCACCTCTGCTTCATCCTCGCGCCGCCGGCCCGTCCTGCCACGGACCTCGTCGGCAAGGTCCCGCTGCCCCGCCCGGTGGATCTGGATCGGGGCAACCGATGCCCGACCGTCAGCAAGCCAGCCCCACCACCCAGCGCCGACATCCCGTCGCGCCTCGCCGACTCCACCTCACGGACCTCCCGCCTCGTCGCCTCCCCGACCCCGGAGGCCGCCGCTCGCCGCCCCACCGTCGCTACCTCGCCGGCGCCTCATCCCCGCCGGCCTTCTTCCTCTTCGTCGGCGTCCCCGCCAACCCCCACGAGCCCCGCTGCCCCGTCCCTACGCCCGATGTGAGCCCCGCCGCCGTGCTCGCCTCCGCCCCTCTCCTCTCCCCCTTCTGCTCCATGCCGTAGGAAGCCCCCCCGCGCCGGAGCTCGCTCCGCCGTGGCCTCCTCCCGCCACTATTCCCTACCGCCGGCGCCAGCCCGCAGTGCCCGCTCGGGCAGTGCCGATCCGCTCAGGCGCTCGGCGCCCTCCTCTCTGCTCGCCCGGCGTTCCTCCCGACCCCCTCGCTGGCTGCCGCTTCCCCCGCGTCCGGCGAGTGGATCTGGCCGCCGGCGCCGGTGTGCGCCGTGCTGCCCAGCGCCCTCTCGGGCTCGAGCCCATTCGGGCGCCCACGGCCACGCCCGCTAGCGCCCCGCCCGGTTGGCCCCCTGTGCCTATGACAGGAGGGCCCCACACCATAGGAATGTTTAAAAAAAGGATATAAAAAAAGAATTAAAATATATATATTAATTAATTAATTAACTAACTAAATTAATTAAGTTAATTAAATCCTGATTAGTTGACTAGTTAAATTTACTTAACCTGCTAATTAAACTAAGTAACTGTTAATTAGATATCAGTCAATGACAGAATGGACCCACGCGTCAGTTTGACCAAGTCAACTGACTGTTGACTGCTGACATCACCCTGATGTCATGCTGACGTCATAATGACATTTCCTCATTAAATTAATTCTGTTAATTCAAAAATAGGATTTAAATCTTTAGAAAATCATATCTTTTAATCCGTAACTCGGATGAAAATACTTTCTACATGAAAGTTGCTCAGAACGACGAGACGAATCCGGATACGCAGTCCGTTCGTCCACCACACACCCCTAACCTATCGAACCTGCAAACTTTCCTCTCCGGTTCATCTGTCTGACAGACGTCCGGAACCGGGAAAACTTTCCCGGATGTTTCCCCCTTCGCCGGTATCGCCTAGCGCTGCGTTAGAACACGTCTAGCTCTGTCTGTTGTCCTGTTATGCACTTGCCTGCTATGTATTTACTGTTTCTTCCCCCTCTTCTCTCCGGTAGACCCCGAGACCGATGCGGATGTCCCTGTGATCGACTACGTCACCGACGACCCCTCTCTCTTGCCAGAGCAACCAGGCAAGCCCCCCTTGATCACCAGATATCGCCTACTCTTCTCTATACTGCTTGCATTAGAGTAGTGTAGCATGTTACTGTTTTCAGATACTCCTATACTGCTGCATAGCCTATCCTTGTTACTTCTGTTGTTACCTTACCTGCAATCCTATATGCTTAGTATAGGTTGCTAGTACTTTCATATGTGGCCCTACATCCTTGTCCGTCTGCCGTGCTATACTATCGGGCCGTGATCCCTCGGGAGGTGATCACGGGTATATACTATATGCTTTACACTATTACAATACCGGTGGTACTGTTCGGAGATGGGGGCTGAAAGGACGGGTGGCTCCATCCCGGTAGAGGTGGGCCTGGGTTCCCGACGGCCCCCGACTGTTACTTTATGGCGGAGCGACAGGGCAGGTTGAGACCGCCTAGGAGAGAGGTGGGCCTGGCCCTGTTCGGCGTTCGCGGATACTTAACACGCTTAACGAGGTCTTGGTATTTGATCTGAGTTGGCTACGAGCTTATACGCACTAACCATCTACGCGGGAGTAGTTATGGGTATCCCGGCGTCGTGGTATCAGCCGAAGCACTTCAGACGTCAGCGACGGAGCGGCTTTCAGCGCCGGATTGGTGGAACGCTGCTGGGCTTGGTCTGCTTCCGGCAGCGTCACAGACGTGCGCAGTGTGCTCGCTCGTGCGATGGGCCCGGACCCTGCGCGCTTAGGTTTAGACCGGCGTGTTGGCCTCTGTTGTGCCTAGGTGGGGCTGCGGCGTGTTGATCTTCCGCGGCGGGCATGACCCGGAAAGTGTGTCCGCCAAATGGGATCAAGCGTCTGGGTAAGATGGTGCACCCTGCAGTGAAGTTAATCTATTGAATAGCCGTGATCTTGATAACAGGACGACTTGGAGTTGTACCTTGAGCTTATGACAACTAGAACCGGATACTTGATAAAACACACCCTTCCAAGTGCCAGATACAACCGGTGGTCGCTCTCTCTCAGGGATATGAGGAGGGGATCGCCGGGTAGGGTTATTGCTATATGATGTTACTTGGAGGACTTCAGTTTGTCCCCTCCCACCTGTTGCAAGACAGGTGTCCAGAAGCGTAGTCTTCGTTAAGACTAGCTATCCCCCTCTTATTCTGGCATTCTGCAGTTCAGTCCACTGATATGGCCCTTCACACATATATCCATGCATATGTAGTGTAGCTCCTTGCTTGCGAGTTCTTTGGATGAGTACTCACGGTTGCCTTGTTCCCCCTTTTCCCCCTATCTTTACTCGATTGCTGCAACCAGACGATGGAGCCCAGGAGCCAGACGCCACCGCCGATGACGACTACTACTCTGGAGGCGCCTACTACTACGTGCAGCCCGCTGACGACGACCAGGAGTGACTTAGGAGGATCCCAGGCAGGAGGCCTGCTCCTCTTTCGATCTGTATCCCAGTTTGTGCTAGCCTTCTTAAGGCAAACTTGTTTAACTTATGTCTGTACTCAGATATTGTTGCTTCTGCTGACTCGTCTATGATTGAGCACTTGTATTCGAGCCCTCGAGGCCCCTGGCTTGTATTATGATGCTTGTATGACTTATTTTATTTGTAGAGTTGTGTTGTGATATCTTCCCGTGAGTCCCTGATCTTGATCGTACACATTTGCGTGCATGATTAGTGTACGATTAAATTGGGGGCGTCACAGGTATGCTCTTGTTATTGCTCATCACATTCCATATCCAGTGTGGAGTTTATTGTAATATTGGTTGTTGTCTCATAAGTAGAGTCATGGTTTATTGCTCATCAAATACAATATTGCAATGTCCAGTATTCCTTTTTCATGA
Source organism: Aegilops longissima (assembly GCA_021605205.1). NCBI lineage: Eukaryota > Viridiplantae > Streptophyta > Magnoliopsida > Poales > Poaceae > Aegilops > Aegilops longissima. The sequence continues at coordinate 560,736,927 of CM038680.1, forward strand.
GCATGCATACTTTGAAATGCTTCGTATGCCTTGCGCTTCGTATGCCTTGTGCTTTACTATAATATGTTTTTTGGCCTTCGGTATGCCTTGCGCTTCAGCAACACACGGACACATACATGGTTTACATAAATGTCTGTATAACTTTATGTTGTCAATAAGAAAATGCTACAATGTCAAACTATAGTTTGTAGTAGCATATTTTCACTAATTTTTTATATTCTGTTTAGAGGAGGTTATATCTTCTAATAGTAGTAGTATATATAGTGCAAATATTCTTCACACATAGAACACAAGATATTCTCAACTATCTAATATGCTAGGAAAAAATGTGGTTCAATTAGAGTTGTTTACTATGAAAATTCTTCCTACACTAAATATTTGGTCTTTTATGTTGGTAACGCATTATGTTTTTTCCCATACGCTGGTTTTAGTTTTTTTATTGTAGGTACTGATCAATAAGAAAACCTATTTTGGACTCATTATGGTTACTCTATTCAGGAACACATAAAAGATAATAAGCGTTTATTCACTAGCTGGAATTAAAGGCAATGCCGAGAGAGGAAGATCAAGGAGGACTTGAAAATTAAAGAATATGCAAGGTACATCCCGTATGACAGTCATATAAACTCAATTGTAGTAATCTATGTTTTTAGCGGTAAAGCGAAGCGAGGCGCTGGGGGCGCCTCAGTGCTTAAGCGGTAAAGCGTAAAGCCAGGCGACGCCTTAGATAGACTCTGAGCCTGATGGGCAGTAGAATAGAGTACCATTTAGTGAGACATACATATATGCTAATCCATCCACTAAGCAGTAAGCAACTGGCCAACTACTATAAGAGAGGCAGTAGAAGCACTTAACAGCAGAGGAGTTGTGCATAGCATAACACACAACAGAGCAGGAAAGGCATGACAAGCTGGTGCAGATCTGAGCATGGAAGAAAGAGTAGAGAGAGGGGAATGGGGAGATGAGAGGGTAGGTGCAGAAACAGGTGGAGGAACAATGCTGCCGCCGAAGAATGTAAATATCCTATGCACGCACATGCATTTGCCTAGTTCAGGAAAAACATTAAACCCCGGCGACTCATCTCATCTTGCGTCAAACCCTATTAGCCCTGTACAGCTTCCCAAATGGGGCTCACTGCTCATTCATGGCAGACAAACGAATGATTCGTTCATGATGTTGCAACAAAATCAATTAATAATCCAACAATATGGTAGTAAAACTAAACTTCAATAATACCAAAACACCATAAAGTTAGAATAGTTTGATAATAGCAAAACATCATAAAATCTTTAAACGTACGTGTATAGAAGACCCCATAAAGTTATTATCTAACTATTCATATCAAAAATAAATAATTATCAAATTGATCCCTAACAAAGCTGAAGTATATGAAAATATTTTTGGCATATCTGCATGCATCAGTCCATCTTCAGTTGCTTAAAACCCTCAAGGCCTCTCTAATCTCTGGCGGGATGTTTGCAGCTGCTTCATTGTCTTTGAACATTAGCATCTGGACCGTAACTTGGTGTCTGAGCTGTATTGGATCCTAGGAAAGGTGCAAAAACTTGATCATTTAATAAACTAATTGGATAATAATTATCACACATCAACTCATCATATATGTACTTACGCTAGTATTCATCTATACCATGCTACGCAAACGACCAATCTGGTGGGCCATCTCCTGTAGGACAAAGAAGCCAGAGTGTTTGCTGCGACACAAAAAATAAATATTAAACATTATTAACGGTCTGCATCTTATGTATGCGATCAATTTAGTATATTACCGACGAGCAGCACAGGACATGGTATCTTGTTCCCAATACATGATTTGGGTATTCCATCCAGGGATCCTAGTCTGCAACACATTGTTGAATTCTTCCTTCAGCAATGTGATTTCCTTCCTCATCAATATGTTATGAGTGCTATCTTCAGGATCAAACGTGTTGAAGGATGGATCCATCATGACAACCCTCCTCCTCAGCCGGTTGACTACAAGTAACCCGTACGACAAATCCGAAAGTTTCAGCGGTAGTAGATACTGTGGCAGGTCGACCCATGTCAATTGCTATTATAATAAGTAAAACTAACTTTAAGAATGAGCGTCTCTTACAGTTATAGAGTTGAACACATCATATTTAGGAAGAGGCTGGACCACAGCATAGTTAATCAGCGACGTGATGCGCTCTCCTTGCGTCATCCAGCAGTACCTCAGGGCCTGTGACTGAGCATGAAACTGCAAGTCGAAATAATGTTTGCTTCCAACCCAGTTGGTGCTTGCGGCCCTCTCTACATCAGCGCTCGCAAGCTTACGAACAACAAGGTTGAAGCACTCGGGATGAAGTTTTTGATGAAAAAAGGGTGTCCTGGATCATTCGGAGGCTGATTTCGATCGGGTACGGCAGGGCGCTTCTTATCCATATTGAGCTGCACAAAAAAATGCACAAAAACATTTAGCAAAAGACATCAATGGTCCTCTTCTAGTTTAATTTTGTCTATACTAACCTATAAACCGAATTCATGGTTAGATTGCATGACATTGCACGAGGTCAGATTGTCCTCACCTAGATGTATCTACATGTATCAAATCTAGAACCTGAATTCATGGCCTTTGCATGACATTATTCATGTACAAGGATTCAACTGAAAAACGTATACATGTACCTATGAATGTTTTAGGATTGCCAGTCTAGCTATCTTAGTTTGCTGTGCACCAGAGTGTTCCAACATGATTTGTATATAGAAAAAGAATGTATAATAAGACAACTTACTTTAATGTATCTTGGTCTCGAATGCCCATGATAAAGTGAAATATGTGTTGGAGTGCATCTTCCACGACATGCATTGGTGGGGGCAGAAGATCCATGGGCGTAGGCACATCCTCCTGGGGCCCGGGAACATCCTCCTGGGGTGCGGGCGCACCCTTTTGGGGTGCGTGCGCAGCGTTCCCAATGATCGCCTCCATGGGATAGAAAATTCATTCTTGATCGGAAATTGATGATGTGATATCTGTGAACTTGGGTGTGTGGTGAAATCGCCTCCATAGGAGTTTATCATTTTGTTACCATGACATCTAATTGTTTGGAGAGTTAATATTGCCTTCCAACTGATGAACTCATTTAATTAAAGACATTATTCATTTCCTTGTAGAAATTATTTTCAATTGTGGACGGATCAGATCTTTCTCCCAGTATTAGATAATATCTTCCCAATCCCATTATTCAGCCCACTTATTTTTTGAATACAACAGAAGAGGAAATAAAAGTATTTGGATCAGTGTGATTGTGACGCCATTCCAATTTTTAAAAGAAACTTCCTTTTCCGCCTCCCCGTGGTCGTCTGTATGTACAAGCATTATCTCTTTATTAGGAAAATCATATCTCTAGATTAAATACTATCTTATTTTTCTATCCCAGCCAAACGAAATATTTGGTTTACGAACTCACATTAATGTATACACCAAAGGATTGCAACGGAGTACATCTGCTAACAAATTGGAGAAGATGTAAAAGATCCAAACTTGCTAAAAACAATTTAGTTTCGTTACTGTTTCTTTAAGTTACTGATTAGTTTTTATGAGGTATAAAATTTTCCCATCTAAAAATACAATAGTTACCAATATGCGATTTGTCTATTTAAATATTTATTCTATTTTTATTATTGTTCAGTTTGAAGAGGTAAACATGAACTTTCTATATAATTTATGTGTATTTAATTAGTTTAACATGTACTACAAAATATTGTGTACATTTTTTGCAAACTGTTCAATGTGTTTAGAGAATATTGTTATTTAACGTCATAAATAACCTATATGGCTATTCTGTTTAGAGAAAGTTCATACATAGAACACAAAATATTTTCAATTATATTATGTTTGAAAAAGATGTGACTCCATTAGAGTAGCTTAATAATAATTTTCTTCCTCCCCCCCACCCTCAAATTAGAAAATGTTGGTAATGTATATTGTTTGTCGGAAAATGCTGGCACCATCTTGTACATTATGTAGTCAATAAGAAAAAACCTTGGCGGGGACTTATTTTGGTTACTCTATTCAGGAACACATACAAGTTAATCAGCCCGTTATCATAAACATCATGAGCATCACAGAGAAATGTGGATCATGTGCGAACTTGAAGATTAAAGGCAATTGAAGGTACGTGCCTTATAACCATCATGTTTTTAAGTTGGCTATTCGATAGCTGGCATGTGACTATTTCTGACAAAGTAAACCTCGTATCGTATAGCAGTGCGTGTATGGATGGAGTTACACGATACGAGTTAGTATATGATGCGTGGCATGACTGAAAACCTCACTTGCTGGTCTAAACCTGCCATGGTCCATTCCAAAATGCCTTCGGTTCACCTGGAGCAACAAACCTACTCCTGACCGCACGGGTATTATAGTACAAAATATACATAGAAGCCAAAATATATAGATAGAACAAAAACAAGCAGACAACGTTGTAGCGAATACGAAGCTAGAGGGTGCCATCAAACCGTTTATTCCCTACATATATATAATCCATAGGCAACTGCCCGTGCATTGCAACGGGGTATATATATTTTTTAGTGGCTCAACACCTATACCATGTGGAACAATCTATAGCTTAACCGTACACTTCAATTATGCAACTAATGCCCACTGCTTTAACATGTATGGTTCCATATTCTGGTCATTGATATATCTCCCTTGAGAGAAAAATTTGAGTTATAAAATACGTTTTTGCTAAAGCACATCTAGATGTGCTTTAAGTAGTATTGCACATCTAAATCACATGTCATTGATTGTGCATGAAGATTGGTGTGGGTATATTTTTTCTTTATTTTTGTGTTTGAGTGGCTCATTTCAATGTGCAATAACTAAGACACACCTAGTTATGCCCTAGACATACACATAGGACGACATCTTGAAAGAAATATCAAGTTTTATCAATAAAAAACAGCAGTAGTGAGTCTCGTCAGAAAATAATAGTGCATGTATATGATGAACATTGGCCTTTTATTCCTGCAAATCTGTAAAGTTCAACTAAGAGTTTATAATGCTCATAGTCTTGAGAAAACTAAGAGTAGTAAGCAAAAAATAAAGCAATTATTGTTTGATATATATTCCAATTGGAACAATATCCTTCCAGAGATATATCTTTTTTATTCAAGAACATAATGAAGGAAAACATCTTTAGTTATGTGTTTCTTACGTTATTACGTTATTCTTGTGCCAAGTAGCCTACTAACTATAGTCATCAATTTCGAGAGGCGGATCTTAGTGACATTAGTCAAACTTCTAAACCGTTGACCACATGCACAGAAACGAAAACCAATCTTACCAAACAACGCAGGAAGGAGAGGTGCACAACTACGTGTGCGATGTATAGAGCATACAAATCATGTCCTCTGATTGCACCATCTTCAACGCCACAAGCGACTCGGATTTAAACAATGAAGTTGCATTCAAAGGCGAGGATTGGTCGCCATGCACGCGCCATAGAGTTAGGATCGATAAGGGACACATGGAGGAGGGATAAGAGAGGGAGATCATGGACCATAGGACTCGGGCGGATGGGGGCAAGCATGCGGCGGAGGAGGCGTGGGTGCGCATGTGTTTTCCCCAGATCATGCCTGCATTGGGATCGCATGAGGGGGAGAGGGCTTAGTTAGTTTTTCCAAAAAAAAATGTTGTGTGCATGTGCTGTTTCCTTTTCTGGCTCGCGTGAAAAAAGGAAGGGTGGGGGAGAGACGGACGAAGGACGACGACGTTAGACGAAACATTGAACACTACGTTTTTTAAGGTAGTGTAGATAGATAGATGTAGAATACATTATTCATATTTCCAAAAGGATAATTCTCAATTCAATCCCTAACAAAGCTGTAGTAGCCATTTATTTGCGACATTTGAATATGCATCAGCCCATAGTCAGTCGCCCAAAACCCTCAAGGCCGCTCTAATTTCAGTTGGGATACTTCTAGCGCCCATTGTTCCTAGCTTGAACAACATCAATGGTGTACACACGTGTTTCATCAAGTGACATGATGCTGGCTTCATGGATATCTACGATAAAAATCAGTGTTATATAGTAGTGACATAGTATTACAGAAAATATACATTGACAACAATTTAAAATAGAACGCAGCCCCTACCTTGTAGATAATGATGATCATCATTAATGTTAGGAGAGAAGAAGAATGTGCTCTCCCTCATAGTTTGCAAGCATTGCTGCCTCCATTTACCTGTATGTAAGTGACAACAAGCTTCTCGAACAGATTGTCAGTGCATTGCAAATGGCAGAAGTGACGCCCAACGTGCTATTCACGTACACGTAAGAAAATTATCTGCCGTCTACAAACAAATACAAATGTGAGTCTATCATTTCAACAATAAAATTACAAAAAGAAGAATATGAAATTCTCAAATTATAAATGGCACTTACTGAAAGTTCAAGAGGCCAATCTCGAGGGAAGGGATGCGGCGTTTATATATTGAATCCCACTTATATTCTATCTGACCAACCTAGGCAAGGATAGCAACCACATCTGCAAATTTGAAATCACAATGAGACTCTGAGTTGTACGGAGTAGTATGCAAGAACAAAAATAATGATGATGCACCAGTGATGGTTTTGTCATGTAGCTCAAATATTTCTCCAAACTGTGGGAAGCACGGTGGGCAAATTGTCGACATTATCTGCTGTGCCGACATCCTAACCTCGGTCGTAGCACTTAGTGTGGTGACAAAGTCCATGGCTACGTACCATAATTGTCCATTTGGCATTTCTGTGGGGTTGAACCCGACGCGATTGAAATCATAGGTCCTACCGGTTTGTAGCATGTTGTTGAAACGGAATGCCTGGCTGTTGTACGCAATCGCTTCCATCTTTGTTCCCTAATATATTTTTATGAATCATAACAACAATGAGCAAAAAAACATGTTTATCAAAATTTTATTTTGAAAATGCGGGCTATCAAGTAGATGATTAATGCCTTACATGCCGATCGAGTAGTATGCACTGAAGGTACAAGTTTCCCATCCCATTCTCTTTGATGTGAGCCTTCCACATGACCCTAGCTTGAATAATCCAGCAATTCTGATATATGTGCTCCATTTGGACGTGATGAAAATTCAAGTTCCTATGCGTAGAATAAAACAAAAGGATGAGGTAAAATTATTTTGCAAGGGGAGCATAAAATTAAACAGACAATGAGCATAACATTCTAGTGGCCCAACACTAATCATGTCAAATTTATACATATTATTCTTGTTTTTCTATTATTTTCTTCTTCTTTTTCTCCTTCATCAAATTATCTCCTCCTTCCCAGTCCAAGATTTCCATCACCCTCAATTGCACATCTCGCGGTTTTTTTGGGGTTGCATCTGGCAATATAATGCGTAGATTGATTGTGTTTCATTTGGACGGGGTGTTTGGCAGCCATGGAAAAAATGTATATATACAAATTGATTATAGAAATATAATATTTCGCAACGATGAAAAAAAACTATTATGTATTTCAGACTCATTGTCCATCTGGTTTTTACTAATATACAAGATGAACAAGCCGACAAAAGATGTTTTGATCGCCAAGCCTATTACTATGTTCTAGTGTATGCCATGTGCTCCATCTTTTAAGATAAAGACCAAGTGACAAAACAATGGTGATTATTTCAAGAAAATAACACATTATCTAGTGAAGGCAAATAGATGTACAAAAAGATTCTTATATTTTGCCTGTTCATCTGAGGGGTGATGGGTTGACTAATGACAGGAACTGGCGGCGACGCCATCACCCTCTTAGAGGTGGTCGATCGATCCATATGAGATTACCATGGTCATCATGGAGGAGATGACTTTTCCTCTATAGAAAGATGGAGACAAATATGGTGCAGCGGGGCTTTTTTATATAAGCATAGTGGGCGGCGGGAAAACGAAATATATTTGGTAAATTTTTTTTTGGCAGGCTAGCTCCTCGTGGGTGACATATCTATATTTAGATCTTTAATATACGGCAACCTATTAATTTTTTTATTAATCAAGGAAACAGACATCTCAAAATCGGTCCATGATCAACCGAGTTGATTCACATCATATTTAATTAATGCAAATTTGTGATTTATGATCACTTGCCTATGAAAACGAATCTGATTTATCACATGTGTATATAATCTCAATTTGTTGCCTGTGAAAAATTGACTTTCTTCTTTATGGATATTTCTTAACCTTTCTGATATTCACATTAAATTATTTATTTTTCCCTTTTATATTGTGTTATTTTCCATTACCTTGATTATATCTTTAATTATGTTATAGGTAATTGCCCGTGCGTTGCTACGGGACAATAGAAAATTTTAGTATTTTCACATAAATCATGTCTAACACATAATTTTACAATCCTCATGTATATCAAACAATATAATTGGACTACAAATCATTCAGTTCAACACAGCTTTGCAAAAGATCATATTGTTTATTATTTTTCGTCACAACAATCTGTATAACACACATACGTACAAACGAGAAACAATAATACAGCAAATAAAGATAATAGTAGTAGAAGTACACGCTCCCATAGCTAGCAAACAACATAATTTTGTCTATCTATGCATATGCATTAGTAGCAACGGTATTAGACACATGCCCCTCTCTGTTTATGCATTAGCAGAAGCAGCACATCAGCGGCATCACACGGTCACGAAAAAATAATCGCTCCATCTCTCTCTCTCTCTCAATGCCTGAGGCCTGGTTCATCTTGCGAAATCATGCACAACTCCGATTGCTGCTGCTCGTCAGCATCACAATTTCGCGCCTGGGTAAAACTGCTCTGGCCCTTGTGCCTTTCTCACACACACACGCTCTCTCTCCCATACGGAGCAGCAGAAGCCAGCAAGCCCACGCCAGCAGAGAAAATAATCGCTGGGCATTAATGGTCCACGACCCCAAGGAGAACACACTGGTAATGACGTGACCATTGGAGGTAGCAAGAGCATCCCAAAAATCTTTTGATGTAAGATGGGAGTGGGAACCTTATGTCTCTTTTAGGTAGTAGAGATAGAGATAAATAGTTTGCGAGTAAGCACGTGTATCGCTGCTGCCATTACTAAAACATGGTATGGGGCTGAGAGCAAACATGCAACTTAAGTTAATCTTCTGTTCATCTCAACGTGTAGTGATAAAAGAAAATGACAATCGCATGTTTGCTGGGATAAATAAAAGATAACTTAAAATCACATTGTCATCAAGCATAAGTAAGAGACAACAAGCAAATTAATCACCCTTCATTATTTGACTCCTAACGATTACATTGATAAATGCTCTTAAGGAGCAATGAAACAACTAACATACTAAGATATATAAATAACATTGTAGACCTTCTCATGCTTGGTCCTTTGAAGGTGGTGGTCGCTTCTTGTCGCATGCTTGGATATGCTTCTCGACCACCTCCGTCAACTGATTTATGTGGTTAATCAAAACCTGCACCAACATGCTAGTATCCTTTTGTGCTTGCAGAATCTCATAGTTGTTGCTACCCAAAACGTCTTTCCTTACTGCATTTGACCCCGTGTCACGCTGGATATCCCAGCCTGAGGGGACATGTGCACGAGGGATGTGATGCACCTCACGACGTTGGATTAGGTTATCAAAGTGGTTTGTCGAAAGCATGGATGGGAATTGAACAGGCAGGATATGATCATGCATCTTTAGTTTCTTACAGTTTGGTGCGGATCCCTCACCAACATAACGATCTCGGTGTGGTTCTTCCTCATCTTCTTCCAGTTGACCAAGATCATCAGGGTGAAGCTCCCACGTTTCTTCCTGATCTTGATGGTTATCTGTTCGCACACGAACACGTCGCCGTGTACCCTCGACGCTGGGGGTGATGCACGGCAGCTCACGTCAAAGCAGACCCGCCGGAAGCGCGGTACACAAAACAATCCGGCGGGAGCTTTTGTACACCCGAAACCCCACACGCCCGGGAGGGACCCCGTCAGGGCGCGCGGCGGCTATGGGCTGCCCTATGTCGGCCTGACCGCCCCTAGGGCCTCGAGGTTTGCCAACCTGTAAAAGAAGAACGAACGAAGAACGAGGAAGAAGAAGAACTAGGGTTAAGGAGAAAAGATAAAAGATAAAAGTGGTAGATGTGTTTGTTCGATTTTGTGTTGTTCAATCGGCCGTCACCTCCTATCTATATAAAAGGCGGATGGACTTCCCATACAAGAAAAGGACTTGCCTTGCCGTCCAAATCATCAAAATCTAATCAAATTCAGACTTCTCACGACCTCCGGCCCAGATGTCTGGCTCTAGGCCCGGATGATCCGGCCAAGCCCAGATTTCTGACAGCAGTCCACTAATCGGGCTATAACTTTTTCATACGGACTTGGATTAAGATTATTTTTATCCCAAAATCTACCGCTTCGATGAGACGCACAACTTTTCTGTTGAACACTTTCCGATTTGAGGTCATCTTCAGGGTGTTTCGGGCCGTTTTCTAAATTCTGCAGCAGAAAAACTTGTCCGGACATCCGGACGATTTCCTAGATTGACCGGCCTTTAACCAGATCATCCGGGACTTGACCCAAATTATACATCTTCAACTTTTAGCTTCTGTTGTTTTGTTCAATTTTTTGGCCCCCGGCCGGATGATCTGCACCCCGGTCCGGATGATCCGGCCATGCAGTGCTGCAGCGCACAGTTTTGGCTGTAACTTTTGCATACGACCTCGGATTAAGACGATTTTTATATCAAAATCGTCCGCTTCGACGAGACGAAGAACTTTTCTGTTGTAAATAATCTGAGGTCATATTAATTAAGTTTCATGCTATTTTCTAATGTAATGTCAACACGAGTATCTCCGAAATTGTCATATCTTTTGCACTTGAGCTCCGTTTTGGCCCATTTTTTTATTTATTTCGATCATCTTAAAGAGGGACATCAAATGGTGACATGAACTCATAATTTTAACCTCATCCCATTATAGACTCAAGTCACTCTTTGGATCATGCCATTTTTGAGCGTCAACACATGCCCCCCTGTTTTTCGGCAAAGGTAGCGTGCCGAAAAATAACTTGTACCGTGTTGGTTCTAAGGACGATGTCAACACTCCATCGGCCACTTTTCATGTGCTTAGGGCGATAAATATATATCAGCTATTATTTGTTTGAATTTTTGATGCAAATTTGGGTGAAACCTTTTCAACTTCATTAATAATTTGATGATAAAGTTTCATAGTTATGTATCTCAACGTCATCCTCCGAACCATATTGTTCACCCTTTTGTTAGGACTTTGCAGATAATCAACAATAAACTATCTCCAATCCTCACTTTTACCTGCATAAAAAATATTAGTGGCCGAAGCAGTGGAGTTCGGTTCGGCCTTACCTCTGGTGACGAGGCTATGGATAGGCTATTGATAGAAATGCAATACACCATGATTAACATAGTAGCCATATGCTTGCTGTGCCAACTCTCTTTAATTGTCATGTCTAGAAATATGAACAATTTTAAAGTGACCCAAGGTAAATTTTGCATCTAGACATACCTCAAGATAAACTATAAGTGATTTGTCAAAACACTGATAACTCTTCGATATTTATTGCACTACTTATAACAAATCACCGAAAGCCTCAATATGTATAGCACCTATGGCAACCAAAAGCTCCAAACCGAATAAAACTTCATATTCGGCTTTGACTATTGTGCAAAAATATTTTAAGCAGCATGAGGCTTCACAAAATAGCACCATATGGAGATATATAAACAACACTGACACCGTGGCCATTGTTATGAAATTAAACATCGAAAATAATATCCATAGTACTAGAAAGACAAGGGTAATATCACTTAACATGTACCTTGTCTCGGTCTCTAATTGAACTAAGGACGATGTTAGAATACTACACCGGCCATGCTTTGACATATTCTTAGGGCAATAGATAAATATCGGCCATTAACATGAGGTCCATGTAGAATTCACCCACCAAAGTATGTATAGCCCAAATAAATAAATAAAATAGGAATAAAATATTTTGGCCCCTTTGTATTAGCAACAATGTAACTAACCAAATGTATAGTAATTTGGTAATACCCTCTCATGATATAGAAAATTATGTTGCATCCATGGATCAAAATAAATCCATGGAGGGTAATTGATTATACCTAGGGATGAATTCTATGGCAAAGGCATCAACAGTATGGTTGAAGAAAATGGATGATGTGTTAACCGAAGATTTTGATGTTGTGATGCGCACCTTTGGCTTAATTGTTTGTTGCTTTCATTCTTTTCCTTCTTCACTTTTATTGTACTTGTTGCAATAGAAGCATGCACATCATTTTTTGTCTTGATTGATCTTCTTGGGAACCCATGCCATGTTCTTCTTTCTCAGCTCTTGTGCACTAAGATTTTGTAATTTCTTCTTTTGCCAATATGATAAGCCGAGTGGGCATGTCGGCTGTGATTTTGTTTCAACCAATGCCAACTCGTTTTGGGCCTTGTGCACCCTCAACCTCTTTTCTTCAGGTTTGGCACTCTGATTTTTATCAATTGATTGCTTCACTTCTTTGCCTTTTGTAGCCAATGTCAACACTTTATTAGCTCTTTGTTATTTGAGATCAAATCTGAAGTAGCACAGCTACGACCATCTCTTTTCACGCGGTAAACTTGCTTTACTACCTCTTTCTTCTTCCTTGAGCTCTGGACCGATTCCTTGTGATTGAAACGGTCTTTAACATGTGATTGTTCAAATGTTGATCTTCTCGGAGCTGCATAATATTCGTGAGATGGTTTAAAATAAGATGGAGAAGCCCTTGTATCATACCTGTCCCATGATGGATATGAATCTACATGAGCATAGGGAGACATCCACGGCATTGGCATTGGCGGCCCAAAATAAGGATATGAATATGTTGCATTAAAATTATCACTTTGCCAATGCTGATCCTCATATTTGCGCCTTGGGGGTGATCCTGGTTTCTTTGCATGATTTGGCCGATAAGCATTCTTATCTTCACTCTTCTTTTGATAATTATCCAAGAGTTTAGCGAAGGTGATTTTTGATGTCTTACACTTGCACTTATTTTGGCCTTTTTTTTCTTTTGGTTTGCTTTCATCGATCATTAGATTTCCTTGTTGCCCCCAGTCCTTGGCGTCTTCATTGTAGCTTCAATGGAATTCTCTCCCTCAAGATTATGTTCATTGTGCTCTTCAACAACTTGATTACTTGAAAGCTCGGTCCCATCACCTGTAGTTTTTACCTTCTCTTTAAATGGATCGGCTTGAAGCAGCCGATGCAAAAACTTTTTGCGATCAGGACCAATTGGAGTAGACTCGTCATCTGTTGGTGTCTCAACAAATTTTAATCGTCCTTTATCAATGGCCGGTTTAACTATTTGACGAAACTTGTTGCAATCCTCAAAATTATGCTTGGACGAATCATGCAGCTTACAATACACTCTTCCCTGGACAAATGGCTCAACATGGTGATCAAGAATTCTAATATAATTATTTCTCAACAACAAATCAAATATTTGATCACACATGCTTGAATTGAAGGTAAACTTTTTATTCTCTAGCCAATCTTGTTGTAAGAACGGCTTTGGAGTTAAGCAAACGAATGGTTCAGATTTTGCATCAGCCAATTCGGCTATGCATTGTGTTTTGCACTCTATCTCCGATGTCTTTGGATAAGAAACTATGCTGGCATCGGTTTGCTCAGAAGATTTTAACCTTGGCTTTAAATTTCTGAAACGAAAATAGTTAGAACATACATGTCTCAGTTGACACCAAGTGTAAGCCGAGTAATAAATAAGCAAAGCTACCCAATTAGATATGAGATTTAGATAAAGCAATGGGAAGTCCTTGGCTGCAATAATTTTTCGCTATCGGTCTTTCTGAATGGTGCAATGTGTTGACCAATATGCTTTGTGACAATCTGATTGCTAACAAATAAATTACCCTTCTTCATTGGTCTCTCAATATTTCTTATGAAGATTTTTCTAATATATGCATCAACAACTAAGTCATGACCAAATCTGAAAACGGGTAAATTAATTGCTAGACATACCTCTTCAAATATATTGGGAGAGCATGATGGTGGCGTGACTTGAAGAATATCTTGCTCCGCCTTCGGATAGCTCCCCAACGCCTTGTCATCATCTTTTTCTTGATTTCGTGCATCATTAGTTTGAAGATATTTGTCCACCAAACTTTCTTCGGCTACTTGTTCTTGTTCTTGAAGCTCGTCAATTTCTATGGCATGAAACTCATAGGGCAGGAAGTTGGTTCCATTAGCTTCAGAAAAATCAAGTATGGTTGTCTTGCTATACTTTCCATGCCCTTTCTCAACAATGTTTGCCTCTTTGGATTTGATGGATTCGGAATATATACTACTTGATTCGGCTTTTTCAACCGAAGCACTTTTAGTTTCCTAATCATCATTCTTTTCACCGGTTATATTAATTGGCAAGGCTTCTTTTCTTTGAGCCAATTCCCTACCAATTCTCTCTAGGCGAAGTACTTGCACCCTATCGCGCAAAGCTTTAACTCCGCTCTCAATTTCAGCCCGCTCTAGATTAGTTTGCCCCCCATTGCTTTTAGGATCTTTCGGCAATGAAGTGTTAGTGTTGCCGAAATTTTGCAATTGTGTAGGAGGTGTATAATATGCTGCGGTACTAGGTGGAGGTGTATGCACTATTGTACAACCATATGCTCTCTCAACAATACTACCAATTGATGAAGTTTCATCTTCCTGCAAAACTCTAGCCTTTATTGCAGCATAATCAGGAAACAACCCCTTTTCATATTGGTCAAGGTAAAGATCACTAATTCTCTTGTTTTGTGCTAAGCTCTTTTTTAATGCAACCACAACCGCTTCTGGAAGGGATTGCTCCACAATACTTTCAGATTCTTTTGGCAATGATTCGTGAGTGTTGCCGAAATTCTTGAATTGCGTAGAGTATGCATTATATGCTACAGTATTTGATGACGGCACATGTGTTCCTGTAAAATTTTCACTTATTCGGCTATGACCATGAAGATGCGGGGCCGAATTATGAACATATACAGTTGCATACGTTGCTGAAAAATTACTAACACGAGGTGTAGCATATGATGGTTGAGAGTAACTGGCTGAATAGCTAGTAGTAGCATGGCCAATTCGCCCATCCATCGGTAAGGTTGGATTCACATATTGCAAATTAGTTGCCGATGAATAAAAAGGTGAAACACTTTCTTGTATGCTATTGGAAATTTTAACATCAGGTGTTTCAAATTGATTAACCAAACCCGTCATGTTGTTCATCGGCATATGGATTTGTGGGGTTGCTGATGCATGAGAGTTTGGATACATATGTTGTGCGTTGCTAAAATCATAAGAATTTGAAGCATGAATATTGTTTTACATCAGCCCTTGCGCATAATTAGATGCATGATTGATAAAACAAGGGCTAGCCGATACATTATGCTCATTAGGTGATCCAGCAACAACATATGGATTATTTGCATGTACAAAGGGGGATTGGGTATTCATATTACCTTTGTAGATTGCAGCAACTTGATGATGATCTCTTCGTAGCAAGAACGGGCCGGAGACCGTTCGAAGCTTCATCCCCTGCGGAGTCGCCAAAAAGTGTGTTCGCACACGAACACGTCACCGTGTACCCTCGACACCGGGGGTGATGCACCGCAGCTCACGTCAAAGGAGACCCGCCGGAAGCGTGGTACGCAAGACAATCCGGCGGGCGCTTTTGTACACCTGGAACCCCACACGCACGGGAGGGACCCTTTCAGGGTGCGCGGCGGCTATGGGCTGCCCTATGTCGGCCTGACCGCCCCTAGGACCTCGAGGTTCGCCGCTCTTTAAAAGAAGAACGAACGAAAAACGAGGAAGAAGAAGAATTAGTGTTAAGGAGAAAAGATAAAAGATAAAAGTGGTAGATGTGTTTGTTCGATTGTGTGTTGTTCAATCGGCCGTCACCTCCTATCTATATAAAAGGCGGATGGACTTCCCGTACAAGAAAAGGACTTGCCTTGCCGTCCAAATCATCAAAATCTAACCAAATTCGGACTTCTCACGACCTCCGGCCCGGATGTCCGGCTCTAGGCCCGGATGATCCGGCCAAGCCCAGATTTCTGACAGCAGTCCACTAATCGGGCTATAACTTTTTCATAAGAACTCGTATTAAGATTAGTTTTTTATAAAAATCAACCACTTCGAAGAGACGCACAACTTTTCTGTTGAACACTTTTCGATTTGAGGTCATCTTGAAGGTGTTTCGGGCCGTTTTCTAAAGTCTGCAGCAGAAAAACTTGTCCGGACGTCCGGACGATTTCCCGGATTGACCGGCCTTTACCCAGATCATACGGGACTTGACCCAGATTATCTTTCTTCAACTTTTAGCTTCTGTTGTTTTGTTCAATTTTTCGGCCCCTGGCCGGATGATCTGCACCCCGGTCCTGACGATCCGGCCATGCAGTGCTGCAGCGCACAGTTTTGGCTGTAACTTTTGCATACGACCTCGGATTAAGACGATTTTTATATCAAAATCGTCCGCTTCGACGAGACGAAGAACTTTTCTGTTGTAAACGTTTTGATCCGAGGTCATCTTATTTAAGTTTCATGCTATTTTCTAATCTTATGTCAACACGAGTATCTCCGAAATTGTCATATCTTTTGCACTTGAGCTCCGTTTTGGTTCATCTTTGCATTTATTTCGATCATCTTGAAGAGGGCCATCAAATGGTGAGATGAACTCATAATTTTAACCTCATCCCATTATAGACTCAAGTCACTCTTTGGAACATGCCATTTTTGAGCTTCAACATTATCCTCAGCCCCATCGATGCTATTAGATGACGACATGTCAAAGTAAGCTGGAGTTGCAAGGGTGTTCGAGCTGTCTTGTTTGGGTTTGGGTGACTCAAGGGTGTAGCATTTTATAGATGTTTATAAGGAAACTTATTATAAAATAAAAAATGAATCAAGTCAGTTGATCACAATCACAAAAAATTTAATGGAATCAAAGTTGTGATTCGGCGTGATCAACCCAGTAGTAGTTTACAAGGAAAAACACCGAACATGCCATTTAAACGCCGGATATGATCACCTGCCGTAATAAATACTAAGTATGCCGATAATATATTATTTGTTTCCGGATATTATATGGGGATTTTGGCTTCTTTTATTTTGGATATATAATAATAAGTCTGCCGATATTAATATTAAGTTATTTCCTTTTCCGGTTTTGTTATGTTTTAAACATGCCATTAAAATATAACCTGCATGCTAAATAGTAGGACAAAAACTTAATATTCATCCTTTTAAGAGTTTCTTGCTAATGGCATCGACTTTGGAAGGCCCGTGCGTTGCTACTTCGCATTCAAAAGTACTGGTTCCAGTTATGACTAATGGATCATTTTGAGCAATAAATTATATTTTATTTATTGCTAAAATATGGATGTTATTTCTCTTGCCTTTTACACAATATCACTAATGTTCAGGGTCATAACATGGCACCTATATTTGCTTAGAAGAGGATCTTCCATCATTTCCCTAATCGGTACTCGATCTGTGAAAAATTTGATCATGGTCATGCCCTGTCAAACGATGTAGGCATAAGCAGAGTACATAGGGCATAAAACCCTTTAGACCGAAAATGTGTTTAATGGTGTAGAATTCAGACAAAGAAAATTAGCAAGGAGAAAAACTTATATCATACGGGGTTTGTTTCATCCTCAAATCTTATTGTATATCCTACTTCTTCTCCAAGTTTCACACCAGCTTCTTCAGCTACTCTTGATGCAACCGTCTGTTCAAATTATTAAGATGGGTTGAAAAGGTAAGTGATCACAAAAGGATAGGCATCTACAAATGTAGTCTAAGAACAGAAAAAAAATTGAAACATATGGAAATTAGTAATACCAATGCAGTAAAAAATGTTCAGCTACCATCTTCTAAGCAGTACAGATATGGTTCTATCAGCTGAGTGCTCCGTATAGGATGTCAGAAATCACTGTCGGACCACAAGAATAATGTTTTCAGTAAAATGCATTTCAATGTTGGATTGTCAACCATCTGTCTAATGTTAAGATACATAATTTTGCAGGATGCAGTCTCCTGTTACAGACAAACTTTTGGGCACTATGGCCACTACCACATGGCAACCCTGTCACAAACGGCTAGGTCACAAAGGGGAAGCTGGATAAATCTCCGTGGCTGAGGCCTGAGAAAGTCCTCCAAGCTTATCGTTTAGGAGTTATCTATCTCTAATAATTTCTTTCTTAGATTCATGTTGCTAGGGTTCGATTATTTAGCATGGACTTGGAGCTATATATAATGAGATGTAGAATGTGATATGATCATATCCATAAGTAATACAGAAACTTTCTCTAGATAATTAGCTAAGAGCCTTACTCGACATGCTAGTTGCTAGGGACGTACCCAAAAGAATAATCTGGTGCATGCTCTCATCAGAAGGTAAAAAGAGAAACCTAGTATTACATGGCATCTAGAGAAGGATACACATTTTGATGAACATTTAAACATTTGATACCTGCACAGCCAATCGTCTTGGCTGGGTGCAACCTATAAGTCGACCACCCTCAGCCCGACCAGCCTCCTTAAGATACTGGTTCAAAATACAATGGTATTAGAAATGAAATATCATATCCTCCTGACGCTGACAGCCTCCTGATGCTGCTTTTCTTCTAAGTCGAATCCTTGTTGTCCCGCTATGGTACCACAACACAGGATGCTCGATATCAGCCGAACACAAGTTCTCATGGACCAGAAATCCATGAAAGGATGCTTGCTCACTGAACCAATCCTCGCCAGGTCCTAGATTAATGCAGCCTTGTACAATTTTTTATGTCTGAACTCTTTCAGATCCGCAGTAAATCCATGAAGGTAAATGAACCAATGCAAGAAAAAAAAATATGTAACTTGAACTGAACTGTTAAATAATTAATTTAGATGCGTGAAAGTACAATTAATCTAACTTTTTTCCAAAGATTACACACTTCGGCGATCAGACATGTGCATTGTCACATTCTCCAGAGTCGCACGGGCATTTAAACTTTTTCGCAAGTACGCAGGCTAGCATTTTATTATTTATTAGTAGTACATATGCAAAATATATCTTCAAAATCTACACAAACTTCCCTTCTGCGTGTGTTGGTCTTATAATTCAGACCAATCAGAATCTTATAGTCCTGACCTATCAGAATAATACAGTGATAATAAGGACGCAAATAAATTTACATTCAAGCATACTATCAAAATACCAAAGTAATAACAACGGATATGATCACTTGCCGTAATACAAAAGTTTCATTGCATGTTCCAGGTGTTTATCAGGCCAATCATTATATCTGAATCATAGATTACACATGAAATAGTACACTGTGTGACATGTACATTGCCAGAAACATTGCGATAATAGAAAACCTATAACAGCGATGATGGTGCCAATAAGACGGCTGATTATTGAAATGCAGTTAGTAGCTCAAGTAAATGGAGTATACCTCCAACTATCAAAATACCAAATAAAAAGATATATGTAAAAAATGAATTACAACAAATCATGACCATCGCGAGAGTAAATGATCTGTCATTACAAAACCTGCCAGTCTATTAAGACCGTACTTCAGCCTGTAAGGACTTCCTTGTAGACGATGTTCTTCATCGAGGTCAGTAAGGACACGGTCGGTCTTTTTCGCTTCTTTGGATTGTCCTTTTGCTTGTTGGCCTTCTCCTTCGGCTTCTCCTTCTGAATGAGTATCTTTATGTTTCTCTTCGTGGTGGCTTGAGACAAAGCAACATAGAGTTGACCATGAGAGAACACGGGATTGGGTAGGTAGACACCAACAATAGGGATGGTCTGCCCTTGAGCCTTGTTAATGGTCATAGCAAATCTAAGCCTTATAGGAAATTACTTCCTCTTAAACTTGAACGGAAACATGTCATTTTCAGATGGGCAGAGAGGTATTCGAGGAAGGAAGACCCTCCTGCCAGCGTGTTATCCAATCACGATTTCTACATCAATGGTGTTCCTCTCAAAACCTCTAACAACAAGCCTAGTGCCATTACATAGTCCATTAGCTGGATCAATGTTCCTTAGAAGTATGACAGGGCAGTTCAGCTTTAGTTTGAGTGCATGTGTAGGAAGACCGTTGGGAGTCAATCCATTCAGAAACTCTTGAGCGTAGTAGCCATATGGGTCGTCCTCCGCACTGTCAAAGCTATGGTAGATTACTTCATCTCCATGAAAATGCTCTATCATGCGGATGTTTATCTTGTCGACATTGTCGTTTGTCCTGGAAAGGATTGCACGAGATGTCACGTAATTCGAATCAGACATGTTGTCATCTAGACTTGGAAACACGTGGTCAATAAGCTTCTCCAGGTCGTCAACTGCTACCTCTTGAGCACTGTGTTGGTTTTCCCTTGAAGAGGAAAGGGTGATGCAGTAAAGTAGCGTAAATATTTCCCTCAGTTTTTGAGAACCAAGGTATCAATCCAGTAGGAGACCACGTTCGAGTCCCACACACCTACACAAACAAATAAGAACCTCGCAACCAACGCGATAAAGGGGTTGTCAATCCCTTCACGGTCACTTACGAGAGTGAGATCTGATAGAGATGATAAGATAATATTTTTGGTATTTTTATGGTAAAGAGTAAAAGTAAATATTCCAAGGTAAACGATAATAGAAATGGTTTGTTGACGGGAGATTAATATGATGGAAAATAGACCCCGGGGCCATAGGTTTCACTAGTGGCTTCTCTCAAGATAGCATAAGTATTATGGTGGGTGAACAAATTACTGTCGTGCAATTGATAGAATTGAGCATAGTTATGAGAATATCTAGGTATGATCATGTATATAGGCATCACGTCCGTGACAAGTAGACCGACTCCTGCCTACATCTACTACTATTACTCCAAACATCGACCGCTATCCAGCATGCATCTAGAGTATTAAGTTCATAAGAACAGAGTAACTCTTTAAGCAAGATGACATGATGTAGAGGGATAAACTTGAGCAATATGATATAAACCCCACCTTTTTATCCTCGATGGCAACAATACAATACGTGTCGTTTCCCCTACTGTCACTGGGATCAAGCACTGCAAGATTGAACCCAAAGCTAAGCACTTCTCCCATTGCAAGAAAGATCAATCTAGTAGGCCAAACCAAACTGATAATTTGAAGAGACTTGCAAAGATAACCAATCATACATAAAAGAATTCAGAGGAGATTCAAATATTGTTCATAGATAATCTTGATCATAAACCCACAATTCATCGGATCTCGACAAACACACTGCCAAAAGAAGAGTTACATCAAATAGATCTCCAAGAGAATCAAGGAGAACTTTGTATTGAGATCCAAAGAGAGAGAAGAAGCCAGCTAGCTAATAACTATGGACCCGAAGGTCTGAGGTAAACTACTCACACATCATCAGAGGGGCTATGGTGTTGATGTAGAAGCCCTCCGTGATCAATGCCCCCTCCGGTGGAGCGCCGGAAAAGGCCCCAAGATGGGATCTCACGGGTACAGAAGGTTGCGGCGGTGGAAATAGGGTTTTGGCTCTGTATCTGATGTTTCCAGGGTATATGAGTATATATAGGCGAAGGAGGTCGGTCAGGAGAGCTACGAGTTGCCCACGAGGGTAGAGGCCGCGTCCAGGAGTTAGGCGCTCCCCCTGCCTCGTGGCCTCCTCGTTCATTTCTTGACGTCCACTCCAAGTCCTCTGGATCACGTTTGTTCCAAAAATCACGTTCCTGAAGGTTTTATTCCGTTTGGACTCCATTTGATATCCCTTTCCTTCGAAACACTGAATTAGGCAAAAAACAGCAATTCGGGCTGGGCCTCCGGTTAATAGGTTAGTCCCAAAAATAATATAAAAGTGTATAATAAAGCCCATTAAACACCCAAAACAGAATATATAATAGCATGGAACAATAAAAAATATATACATTGGAGAGTATCAAGCATCCCCAAGCTTAATTCCTGCTTGTCCTCGAGTAGGTAAATGATAAAAACAGAATTTTTGATGTGGAATGCTACTTAGCACAATTTTTAATGTAATTCTCTTATTTGTGGTATGAATATTCAGATCCGAAATATTCAAGATAAAAGTTTAATATTGACATAAAAGTAATAATACTTCAAGCATACTAATAAAGCAATCATGTCTTCTCAAAATAACATGGGCAAAGAAAGTTATCCCTACAAAATCATATTGTCTGGCTATGCTCTATCTTCACCACACAAAATATTTAAATCATGCACAACCCCGATGACAAGCCAAGAAATTGTTTCATAATTTTGGTGTTCTCAAACTTTTCAATCTTCACGCAATACATGAGGGTGAGCCATGGATATAGCACTATAGGTGGAATAGAATGGTGGTTGTGGAGAAGACAAAAAGGAGAAGATAGTGTCACATCTACTAGGCATATCAACGGGCTATGGAGATGCCCATTAATAGATATTAATGTGAGTGAGTAGGGATTGCCATGCAACGGATGCACTAGAGCTATAAGTGTATGAAAGCTCAATAATGAAAAGTAAGTGGGTGTGCATCCAACTTGCTTGCTTACGAAGACCTAGGGCATTTTGAGGAAGCCCATCATTGGAATATACAAGCCAAGTTCTATAATGAAAAATTTCCACTAGTATATGAAAGTGACAAAACAAGAGACTCTCTATCATAAAGATCATGGTGCTACTTTGAAGCACAAGTGTGTAAAAAGGATAGTAGCATTGTCCCTTCTCTCTTTTCTCTCATTTTTTTGTTGGGCCTTTTCTCTTCTTTTTCATGGCCTCTTTTTTTATTTAGTCCGGAGTCTCATCCCGACTTGTGGGGGAATCATAGTCTCCATCATCCTTTCCTCACTTGGGACAATGCTCTAATAATGATGATCATCACACTTTTATTTACTTACAACTCAATACTTAGAACCAAATATGACTCTATATGAATGCCTCCGGCGGTGTACCGGGATATGCAATGAATCAAGAGTGACATGTATCAAGATAATGAACGGTGGCTTTGCCACAAATATGATGTCAACTACATGATCATGCAAAGCAATATGACAATGATGGAGCGTGTCATAGTAAACGGAACGGCGGTAAGTTGCATGGCAATATATCTCGGAATGGCTATGGAAATGCCATGATAGGTAGGTATGGTGGCTGTTTTGAGGAAGGTATATGGTGGGTGTATGATATCGGCCAAAAGTGCGCGGTGGTAGAGAGGCTAACAATGGTGGAAGGATAAGAGTGCATATAATCCATGGACTCAACATTAGTCATAAAGAACTCATATACTTGTTGCAAAAATCTATTAGTTATCGAAACAAAGTATTACGAGTATGCTCCTAGGGGGATAGATTGGTAGTAAAAGACCATCGCTCATCCCCGACCTCCACTCATAAGGAAGACAATCAATAAATTAATCATGCTCCGACTTCATCACATAACGGTTCACCATATGTGCATGCTACGGGAATCACAAACTTTAACACAAGTATTTCTCAAATTCATAACCACTCAACTAGCGTGACTCTAATATCACCATCTTCATATCTCAAAACAATTATCAAGCGTCAAACTTCTCTTAGTATTCAACGCACTTATAAGAAAGTTTTTTTTTAATCTTGGATGCCTATCATATTAGGAATAATTTCACAATTAAAGCAAATTACCATGCTGTTTTGTAGGACTCTCAAAATAATATAAGTGAAGCATGAGAGAACAATAGTTTTTATAAAACAAACCACTGCCGTGTTCTAAAAGATATAAGTGAAGCACTAGAGCAAAAACTATATAGCTTAAAAGATATAAGTGAAGCACATAGAGTATTCTAATAAATTCCGAATCATGTATGTCTCTCTCAAAAGTGTATTCAGCGAGGATGATTGTGGTAAACCAAAAATCAAAGACTCAAATCATAAAAGACGCTCCAAGCAAAACACATATCATGTGGTGAATAAAAATATAGCTCCAAGTAAATTTACCGATAGATGAAGACAAAAGAGGGGATGCCTTCCGGGGCATCCCCAAGCTTTGGCTTTTTGGTGTCCTTGGATTCACCTTGGGGTGCCTTGGGCATCCCCAAGCTTAGGCTCTTGCCACTCCTTGTTCCATAATCCATTAAATCCTTACCCAAAACTTGAAAACTTCACAACACAAAACTTAACAGAAAATCTCGTGAGCTCCGTTAGCGAAAGAAAACAAAAAAACACTTCAAGGTACTGTATTGAACTCATTCTTGGTTTATAAACTATTTTACTAACCATAGATTCATCAAAATAAGCAAACAACACACAAAAAACAGAATCTGTCAAAAACATAACAGTCTGTAGTAATCTGTAACTAACACAAACTTCTGGAACTCTAAAAATCCTACCAAAATAGGACGACCTAAATAATTTGTTTATTGATCTGCTGCAACTGGAATCAGTGTTTTATCACGTTCTGGTGATTTGTAACAATTGTTTTCGTGAACAGAAAGTTTCTGAAATTTTCAGCAAGATCAAATAACTATCATCCAAGAAGATCCTGTAGGTTTCACTTGGCACAAACACTAATTAAAACACAAAAACAAATCTAACCAGAGGCTAGATCAAAGATTTATTCCTAAATAGGAGAAAAAATCATAAAACTAAAATAAAAATGGGTTGCCTCCCAACAAGCGCTATTGTTTAACGCCCTTAGCTAGGCATAAAAACATGGATAGATCTAGGTATTGCCATCTTTGGTAGGCAATTCATAAGTGGCTCTCATAATATATTCATAAGGTAATTTTATTTTCTTTCTAGGAAAGTGTTCCATACCTTTCCTTAACGGAAAATGGAATCTAATATTTCCTTCCTTCATATCAATAATTGCACCAATCGTTCTAAGGAAAGGTCTACCAAGAATAATAGGACATGAAGGATTGCAATCTATATAAAGAACAATGAAATCTACGGGCACATAGTTCCTATTTGCGACAATAAGAACATCATTAATTCTTCCCATAGATTTCTTAATAGTGGAATCCGCGAGGTGCAAGTTTAGAGAACAATTATCAAATTCACGGAAACCTAGTAAATCACACAAAGTTTTTGGAATCGTGGAGACACTAGCACCCAAATCACACAAAGCATAGCATTCATGATCTTTAATTTTAATTTTAATATTAGGTTCCCACTCATCATAAAGTTTTCTAGGGATAGAACTTCCAACTCAAGTTTTTCTTCATAAGATTGCATCAAAGCATCAATGATATGTTTGGTAAAAGCTTTATTTTGACTATAAGCATGAGGAAAATTTAGCACGGATTGCAACAAGGAAATACAATCTATTAAAGAGCAATTATCATAATTAAATTCCCTGAAATCCAAAATAGTGGGTTCAGTGACATCTAAAGTTTTGACCTCTTCAATCCCACTTTTACCAATTTTTGCATCAAGATCTAAAAACTCCGAATTTTTGGGACGCCTTCTAACTAAAGTTGACTCATCTCCAGTCCCATCATTATCAAGATTCATATTGCAAAACAAAGATTTAATAGGAGACACATCAATAACTTTTAGATCTTCATCTTTATTCTCATAAAAACTAGAAGAACACGCTTTCACAAAGAAATCTTTCTTAGCACGCATCCTAGCGGTTCTTTCTTTGCACTCATCAATGGAAATTCTCATGGCTTTGAGAGACTCATTGATATCATTCTTAGGTGGATTACATCTAATTTTCAAAGAATCAACATCAAGAGAAATTCTATCCACGTTCCTAGCCAATTCATCAATCTTAGGACAATTTTTCTTCAAGCAAAGCATTGAAATTATTTTGAGAAATCATAAACTCTTTTAACACTAGTCTCAAAATCAGATGGCATCTTATTAAAATTTCCATAAGAGTTGTTGTAGGAATTACCATAATTATTAGATGAATTACTAGGGTACGGCCTAGGATTAAAGTTTCCTCTATAAGCGTTGTTACCAAAATTGTTCCTACCAACAAAGTTCACATCCATAGATTCATTATTATTCTCAATCAAGGTAGACAAAGGCATATCATTAGGGTCGGAAGAAACACTCTTATTAGCAAATAATTTCATAAGTTCATCCATCTTTCCACTCAAGACATTAATTTATTCAATCGCATGAACCTTTTTACTAGTAGATCTTTCCGTGTGCCATTGAGAATAATTAACCATAATATTATCTAGGAGTTTAGTAGCTTCTCCTAAAGTGATTTCCATAGAAGTGCCTCCCACGGCCGAATCTAAAAGATTTCTATAATCAAAATTCAATCCGGCATATTTTTTTGTATAATCATCCACAAGTTCAAACCATGAGTAGGGCAATTACGTATCATTAATTTCATCTCTCCCAAGCTTGTGCAACATGTTCATGATCAAGTTGCTTAAATTTCATAATATCGTTTCTAAGGGAGATGATTTTAGCGGGAGGAAAATACATAGAGATAAAAGCATCTTTGCACTTATTCCAAGAATCAATATTGTTTTAGGCAAAGACAAAAACCAAGTTTTAGCACGACCTCTAAGCGAAAAAGGAAATAGCTTCAATTTAACAATATCATTGTCCACATCTTTCTTCTTTTGCATATCACACAAATCAACAAAGCTATTTAGATGGGTAGCGGCATCTTCACTAGGAAGGCTGACGAATTGATCTTTCATGACAAGATTCAGCAAGGCAGCATTAATTTCACAAGATTCAGCATCGGTAAGAGGAGCAATCAGAGTGCTAAGAAAATCATTGTTGTTGGTATTGGTACAATCACACAATTTAGTATTGTCTTGAGCCATCATGACAAGCAATGGCAAATAATGTAATGCGAGGGATAAGAGTTTGTGATGGGTACTTGGTATGTCTTGACTTGTGCGTAGACTCCCCGGCAACGGCGCCAGAAATCCTTCTTGCTAACTCTTGAGCACTGCATTGGTTTTCCCTTGAAGAGGAAAGGGTGATGCAGTAAAGTAGCGTAAGTATTTCCCTTAGTTTTTGAGAACCAAGGTATCAATCCAGTGGGAGACCACGCTCGAGTCCTACGCACCTACACAAACAAATAAGAACCTCGCAACCAACGCGATAAAGGGGTTGTCAATCCTTTCACGGTCACTTACGAGAGTGACATCTGATCGAGATGATAAGATAATATTTTTGGTATTTTTATGGTAAAGAGTAAAAGTAAAGATTGCAAGGTAAACGGTAATAGAAATAGTTTGTTGACGGGAGATTAATATGATGGAAAATAGACCCGAGGGCCATAGGTTTCACTAGTGGCTTCTCTCAAGATAGCATAAGTGTCGTGGGATTGTCACGGCAGATGTCCTCCTGCAAGGACTTAGTCGCGGAGCCATCACAACTAGGAAGCTTAAAGGGGTTAATCGGGACAAAGGACACGAGAGGTTTATGCTAGTTCGGCCCCTTACGGTGAAGGTAAGGCCTACGTTTAGTTGGGTTGGTATTGCTTGAGGTTTCGATGACCAGGGAGCGAGATACGCTATGCCCGGTTCTCGATTGGTCGTTTCTTGCCCTAAGCCGCCAGTGGGTCGTCCCCTTATATACACGGGTCGACGCCCTGCGGCTTACAGAGTCCCGGCCAGCTTATAAACAATGTCCGGCTCGGTGACTAGTTAAGTCTACCTTATGATACAAGTAATATTATTACAGCGGTTTACTACAACGGGCCTTAAGTCGCCTGCGGGCCTTAAGCTCTCTATGAACCGCCATCTTCATACTTTTGGTCTTGGGCTTCTCTCTGGTGAGTCCTCTTTGCGTAACCCGGCCCCTCCTGGGCGGCTTACACAAGTAGTTATATCCCCAACATTAGGCCCCAGATTGATTTGAACATGTTCATGTCAATCTTAAAATACCTTATGGACTGTCCTGCAGTCTTTGTCTTGCACGAAGAATTTTAACCCGCCATGACATCATCATCTGGATCTAGATTAAATCATCATGACGTCATCTTCAATAAAAATTAATTTTTACTCCATCATATTCTTAAACGGATCTTTGTCTTTATTGACCACCCCGAGAATCGAGGCGCCAGAGCCGCTTGATAATAAATGTTATCTCCTCGTCTTTCGCGCCCTCTCGGTCAGTCTTTCCTTATAAATAGAGCGACCTAGGTCTTTTCCCCAGTCATCTTCCGCCTCTTGCCTCTTCCCGAGCTCTGCCACCGCCACTATCGAACCCCACGTCTTCACCGACTCAGGCCGCTGCATCAACCTGACTCGGACCAGAGATCAACGGCGAACCTCTGCAGCTCGTCCGCATCCGTGAGTTCCTCTCATTCCCTTTCTCAGATCTACGTTAGGTCCTTGCTGAGTTCGTCGGTGTTCATCACTGCCCGACACCAAACCCTTGCTAGTTCCTTCCAACACCCTGTTTAGATCGTAAAAACTACATAGAACTGCTGCGGTGCCTGTTTGTCTTTATCTTGCATAAAATAGATCTCATTTCTCTTGTTCAGAAACCCTCTTCGAGTGCATGAACTTCTCTAGCCTGTTTTAGGTCTAGAAAATTTTTCTTTTCAGAGCAATGTTTTGATCCAGAGTAATAACTGTTATCTGTGAAACTTGCTTTTATCACCCGGAAAACCTCTTCTGGTAAAATGCCCTGAAACACAACTGTCGAGATGTCTGGCTTAAATAAATGATACAGAATCTTGATGGCTCCTCATGACCCGGAAAAAGTTTAAATTGCTCTTGATACTTGTAGCGGCTTAAATATTGTTGCACAGTCATCCTTATATCATTAGGCCCCTTATTAAGACGCCACTTTAAATAATCAAGATTTTCCTCCCGGGTTAAAATTGAACCGGATCTTCTTGTTTTTCCATAGGCCAATTGCTGTGATGACTCCTAAGGCTACCAAGGCCCATGTAACTTGCAATTGGGTTCCATCCATAGTGACTAATAGCAAACTAGCTGAGTTTGTAAAGTCTGGGCATCTACCAAAAAAGGACATCATGTCGTACCGTGCCCCTAACCCGTCTGAAGAAAAGCCTCACCCCAAAGCAGGGGAAGTTGTCGGGGAAGCTGATCGGACCCACGAACACCTATGGGGCCAGCGGACCGGACCCCTTTCGGTTCGGCGGGGGGCGGAGATCGCACGAAGAGCAGATCGAGGCGAAACACACGAGCAGTTTACCCAGCTTCGGAGCTCTCCGGAGAGATAATACTCCTACTGCTGCTTGTCTGATTGTATTGTGTTCTTGCTAGGGAGCGCTGAGAGCTACAAGACCTAGCGTGAGTGTTCTCTGGTTTCGAATGAACCGAACCCCCTCTACGTTGCGCATGGGCCTCCTTTTATATGCTCAAGGGGTCACCGCCAGGTGGCAACGTAGTCAAGGGCAAAAAGGGAAAATGAGTTGTGGTTGGTACAAATACTTGTACAGTGTATTCTACCTAACCCTGACGACAGGGGACAAAGGCATTAATTGCCCGTCTAAGTCGACTAAACAGTGCAGAAAGCGACTGTCAGGGACGCCATCGCTCGCCACGACGGCAATCTTGTCAAGCACCGCTTGCCACAGCGCTCGCTGGCAAGACAGCCTCTTGCCACGCTACCGAAAGGTCCCATGGCGACACGTTGGTGGATGTCTGGAGCGCAGAACGGGTAGTAGTCTGCATGCAAGCGCCTTGCCGCGGTTGTTGCCTCGTCGCGTCCGGAAGCTTGTCGCTCACCGGGCCTTCCCGGCAAGCTCCTCTCGCCGGGGCCTTGTCTTCTAGGTGCCTTGAGTGGCCTTCCCGGCAAGCTCCTCTTGCCGGGGCCTTGTCTTCTTGGCTTAAATACTTTGTCCTTGAATGGCTCCAAAGGGACCGCGGAGGACCTTGGCGGTCACCAGGCAAGCCTTGCCGCGGGGTGCTGCGACTGCCCGTGCACGAGTTCGGGATACTAGGGTACCCTTACTCTAGTACACCGACAGGAGCCCCCGGGCCTGGGCCACACACGGTGCCGAGCGCTGTTGGGCCGGGCCCAAAACAGGGCACGGGCACGCGCGGCCTGGGTCACGCCATAACTCACTCTGGGCCCACCACGTCCCCCACGAACAGCACGCGTCGGATGCGGCATCGTGGGAGATCGTGGGGGTTTCTTTATTCGAAAGCGGGCGTCCGCCCCTCTCCTCCTTATAAACAGGGGAAACAGGGGCAGTTCGCCCACCTCGCCATTTGTTGTCCAATCTCGAAAACCACCGCTGCTCCCCCCTTCTCCCCAAGTCTGAAGAGAGCAGCGCTCCGCCCCCCATCGCCACCAGCACCACCAACGCCGTCGACCTCCCCCACCACCTCCGCCATGGCTCCGAAAGCCGACAAGGGGAAGGGCGTGAAGTCGGCCGAGGCGCAGCGGCTCGCGGCGCTGCGAAACTAGCGGGCCATCTTCCCCCAGCTCGCCGCAAGGGAGCCGAGGAGGACTACTACCTCTTCAGTCGACGGAGACGCTGAAGATCCACAAGACGAAGGTACTCCCAGCCGCTGCTTCGGAATTAGCCCCAACTGAGTACCCTTTCTTCGCACTGTTCTTCTATTGCGGGCTCTGCCCGCCCTTTTCTGAATTCTTCAGCGATATCATGAACACCTACGGGTTCCGCCTCCTTGACTTCACCCCCAATGCTGTCCTAACCATGGCAGTTTTCGCACACCTTTGCGAAAACTTTGTCGGAGTCCACCCAAACGTAGCCCTCTTCCGCCACTTCTTCATGCCCCGAGTCGAGAGAGAGAGCCACTTGCGGAGGAATCGCTGGATCTCAAGGATCGGCAAGAAGGAAGCCTATCTGGAAGGAGAGCTCCGCAGCAAGTGGGAAGAGTGGAGGGCAGATTGGTGTTGGATCGTAGAGGAGAACCCACAGCCATTTACTGCCCAGCGCCAAACCCCAATAGTGCGCGGCAACGATTGGAGCAACTTGGCGCCGGAAGATGCTAGATTGAAGATTGCCGTCACCCGGATCTTGCGCCTCAGGCTTGCCGGACTTACTGTAGGCGCCGTTGGCGCAGATTTCCTTCGCCGCCGCATCACCCCCTTGCAGGAGAGGAGGAGACCTGCTTGGGAATTCCAGAATGCGGCGGATATCATGAGGCTGCGCCGGGCCTCAACTTCAATTTCACCGCCTTGGAGTTGGATGCGATGCTGCTGGAGCTGTTCAAGCACGACCACGATCATCCCGAATGGTTCAGGTTGCCGAGGGAGTTCCATTGTGCAACAATTCCTCGCCGACCGCATCCGTGCAATGATGCCGTCGTGCGACTCGCATGGAATTGTCCCAACCTGGCAAGAGCCTGCAGATGACGTCGTGCGGGTGTTCTTCGATAGCTTGGAAGAAGTGCCGATCCGCCCCGATGAGCAGAAGGGCCTCACCATGACACTCATCGACGCATTTAGATGCAGCGCATTGCCACCAGGTGGAAGAGGCGGCAGCAATGCTGCTACCGGCGAATCGGGTTCACCGTGGAGGAGGCAGAGGCAGCGAGGCGGCAAGCCTTGTCGGCGAAGGGAGTTTGCGGCGGAGGAGCTTGCCAACCTGAAGCCGAGTCGAGTGAGCCCGAGGCGCCTCCTCCCACCATCTAGCAGCTTGCCGCGCAGAGCCCCCAGCTCCACCAAGAAGGCGCCTCCGCAAGGCTCGAGACAAACGGGCGGCAGACGGGCTATGATCGTCGCGCCCAGCAGCGCTCTACAGCGGCAAGCACTGCCGCGCCCTGGAGCACCTCACGCTGCTGCAAAGAATCGGAGCAGGGCCCTCCCGTGCCACCGCTGCTGCTCCCGCCAAGCGGCCAAGGGAACCCACTCCTCCGCCTCGTCGCACCGGAGGCGAGCCAAAATTTGATCTCTCCGCGCTCAGCTCCGACGAGGAAGAAGAAGAGTAAGCTTCAGTGTTGTGCTTGTATTTCTTCAATTTTGTTGCTTTGTCTTGTATCTGATTTGCTTCATTCTGAACTCTTTCCTTTTCAGGACGCTGGCCCAGAGACCTTCGAAGAGAGCCAAGACCCCGGTGATCGTCATCGAGGACGAACCCACTGCAGCAGCGGGAGGCGCGTCCGAGACCTCCTTGCCGGACCCGGCGACTCTTCCACAAAGCAGCCCCCAGCGCATCCCCCAGCGTAAGTGCATGGTTTTCTTCCTGCTGTGAGGCGTGCACGGGTGCTCTTTATTGACTGATATCTGATTGTTGATCTGTGTAGGAGCAGAGCAGCCCCACCAGGAGTGCCCTGAAGCCGCTCCTGACATGCCGTCTGCTTCAACTACACCGCCAAGGGAAGATCCCCCGGCAAGGGAGCGCTCTCCGGCAAGGGAGGCTTCTCCGACAAGGGACGGCTCTCCGGCAAGAGATGGCACCAGCGACCCTCCGGCGGCTGAGACCATGGCTGCAGATCCAAGTGCAGGTAATCCTCTTGCCTGAAAACTGCCCTTGTGTTCTTCTTCTGATTTTCTTTTTGAATATCTGCTTGACTTTTCTTCATTTTCTGGTCGTCAGATCCATCCGCAGCAGAGCCGATGGAGACTGAGGTCGCCAGCGAGGAGGACGCGCGCGGCAACACTGACGACACCGCCGCCATCGAAGAGGAGGCTGGCGCTGACGAGCCCGCCGGCGGAGAGGCCGACAAGGCTGCCGCCGCAGAAGCTGGCGAGGGGTCCGGCGATCGCACTGACGGACCCGAGGCCGCAGGAGCACCAGGCGCTACACGGACCGCCGATCCCTCCGCCGCTGCCGTAGCGCCCGGCTCCGAAGAGCCCCAGCCCGGCGCCTACTTGAAGGCCGGCGAAGGCGTCTTCATCAAGCTTCCCTGGGCGTCGAGCTCCAGGGCGCCGGTCGAAGGAGAGAATTTTGACAAAGAGATGCTCGCCTCCGCTGGGCTGACGTTGGTCGACGCGCCAAGCAGCGGCAGCGGCTAGTCTGAGGAGGAGCAGCTGCTGAGGAAGCTGCTGTCGCTCTACCGCGCCCGACAAGCCAAGTTGGAATCCTGGGAAGCGCTTGTCGCGAAGGCGGGAGCAGATATAGAGAAGCGCGCGGAGGAGCTCCGGGGCACCAACCAAGAAGCTCTCCGGTCCTTGGCAGAGGAGCGGGAGCGACTCGCCGAGGAGCGCACAACCTTCATCCTCGAGAAGGCTGAGGTTGAGGAGCCGCAGCGGCTTGCTGCCGAGAAGCTGTCTGCGCAAGAAGGCGAGCTGGCGCAGCGGAAGATAAATCTTGACAGCCATGAAGAAGAGCTTGCCGCGCGCGAAGAAACATTCGGCGGGGCTCTTAAGGAAGCAAAGGATGCTGCCGCAGCTGCCGAGGCCGCCAAGAAGGAGTTGGAGACGAAGGTGACGCAGCTGGAGGCCAATCTCCAGAAGAGCGGCGAGGAGCTTGCTGCACTCAAGCACGAGCGCGAGAAGGACGCCTACACTCTTGGCGAGCTGCAGGGCTGTCTCGCTGAAAGGAGCAAGGAGCTCAGCGCCGCCAAGGACTCCAAGGCAGATCTTGAGCTGAAGCTGACCACTTTGATGCAGACGCTGGACGGCGCCAAGGAGCGGGAGGTGGCCTTGTTGGAGAAGATCAAGACCGACGAGGCGCTGTTGGCGAGTGCTACTGCCGCCCAGAGCACCTTCAGGGAGAATGTGGAGCACTGGACCGAGGGTCTCGTGAATATTGCCGCCGCCATCGACAAGGAGCTGACGGAGCTGGGGATGGTGGATCTTGGATATTCCTCCGATGAGCACCTCCAACCCAGCGCCAAGCTCAGCTTGTTCTTCAAGGGCGTGGTGACGGCTCTCCAGTGACTCCGGGAAGAGATCCCAAAGCATCTGGCCGAGGAATCGCGCCAAATCTGTGCGGGAGCTCTCCAGAAAGTGCTGATGAAGGTGGCATTCCGCAATCCAGGCCTCAACCTCACCGGCGTCTTCAAGTCCTTGCCGCCGGATGCTGATGTGGAAGCACTCAAGGCCCTTGTCGCACCCATTGTGGACAAGGTGGGCAAGATCAAGAGGGTCGATGGCGACCGTGTAGATTAGGCCGCCCATTTTATCTTTTCCTTGTCGCTGCTGGTCATGTTAGGGGAACAATCTATTAGAGCTGCGACAAGCTATTTTGTAATATAACTCTATCTCGGGCAATGATTGCAACGTTATTTCCTTTACTTGATTCCTTCCTCTGTATGTTTTTGCCCTACGCCTTTTAGGGAACCTGCCGGCGCGGGCACCTTTGCCGCGAGCGCTGAGTGCGGAACGTCAGTAGCCTACTGGCGGCGCCGCTTCCGACAAGCAACCTTGTCGCAACTAGTTGCAGCTCACTTAAGTTGTTGAGCGGACTTGAAACAAAGTAAGGGCGCAACTAGCTACGAGTTGGTTCCTCCGCGCACAGGTTTTCCATACAAAGCACGGTCGTTCGAGGAAGATAACTTAAAAAATTTAAAACTGATTGCTCAAACTTTGGCAACTTAGCTTTTCTGTCGTTTGCTTCCTGGTAAGGTAAAACTTCCTTGAACAACGTCTGGTTCACACCATTATCTTCTCCTTCCCCCCCGGCAAACTTGTGTGCGAGGGAACCTTCCTTTCTTTGAGAAAGAGAAAGAAGAGAAAATAAAGATATGGAACCTTGCTTCTCGTTATTGCTTACCGGAATAGGTGCTGCACAAAGTGTCAGACAATGCATGCAAAAATAAAGTAGAAAGCATGGAATTGACAAGATGTGCGAAGCACATGAGCTTTACTGATGCACGGGGTCTGCGCCCGGCTTTGTACAAAGGATTACATGCAACATCGGTAAGACTTGTACAAAAGGTCGTTGCCGGAACAGGTCCCAGCAACCGCGCCTTACGGGTAAAACTTACGAAGATGTTCGATATTCCAGGAGTTGCTCACCGGAATGCCATCTTCGGTCTCAAGGCGGACAGCGCCAGGCCTAGTGACTCGTCTCACCCGATAAGGGGCTTCCCACTTCGGCGTCAACTTGTTGGAATTCTTGGCGGACTGAACGCGCCGAAGAACAAGGTCGCCTTCCTCGAGACTTCTGGCACTAACTTTGCGGCTATGGTAGCGACGCAAAGCTTGCTGATAACGAGCAGCTCGTCTGACAAATGCTCAAGACGGTCCTCCTCAAGGAGCAGTCGTCATCTTGTCGCAGCTGCTCTTGCTCAAGCTCATCATAAGCGAGCACTCGAGGTGACACGATATCGAGTTCCGTGGGGAGAACTGCCTCTGCTCCATAGACTAGAGTAAAGGTGTCCGGCGGTGGCTCGATTTGGCGTCGTCCTGATCGACCAAAGAACCACCGGCAGCTCCTCAATCCAGTTTCTTCCGCACTTGTGCAGCCTGTCGAAAGTTCTGGTCTTGAGCCCTCGCAGCACTTCAGCATTTGCCCTCTCCGCTTGACCGTTGCTTCTCGGATGAGCAACAGAAGCGAAGCAGACCTTGGCGCCAAGATCTTGGACGTACTGCATGAAGGTGCGGCTCGTGAATTGCGTGCCGTTGTCGGTGATGATCCTGTTAGGAATCCCAAAACGGCAAACAATCGACCTGAAGAACTTGACTGCTGACTGTGCTGTCACCTTCCTCACTGCTTCCACTTCCGGCCACTTTGTGAACTTGTCGATTGCAACGTACAAGTACTCAAAGCCCCCGACAGCTCGGGAAAGGGGCCGAGGATGTCGAGCCCCCAGACCGAAAATGGCCAGGATAAAGGGATCGTCTGGAGAGCTTGAGCTGGCTGGTGTATCTGCTTGGAATGGAACTGGCACGCTTCACACTTGGTTACTTGTGCAGTTGCATCCTGGAGGGCTGTTGGCCAAAAGAAACCTTGCCGGAATGCTTTGCCGGCAAGTGCTCTTGCGCCAATGTGGTGACCACATATGCCTCCATGTATCTCTGCCAACAGCTTCTGTCCATCTTCCCGGTGAATACACTTCAATTTCACACCCTTGAGTCTTCTTCTGTACAGAGTGTTGTCGACAAACTGGTACATACTTGACTGCCGGGTTACTCTTTCCGCTTCTTCTTGCTCTTCGGGAAGTTCTGCTGTCTGAAGGAAATGGACAATCTGCTGTGCCCATGCTGGAGCTTGCGGCTCGACAACAAGGACTAAAGGCGTATCTGCTGCTGCGGGAACATCCGCTTCTATGGCTAGAACCTACGGCTCAGCCGGAGCTTGACGTTCCCCGGCAAGCTTGCCGGGGCAAAACTTGTCGGGAGCGTCTGCTTCAACGGAACAAACCGTGGGGTCTGCCGGAGCAGACTGCTCCTCAGCACTCTTGGTGTTGATCTTGGGGACCTTTTTGGCGGCGACTTCGGGGAGCTCTGCCGGAAAATAGTCACCAGAAACCAACTTCCTTTTCTTGTTCTGTCCAGTTGATGGTGTTACAGATGGTTGAGTCAGCTTGAGCACAAAGATCCCTGGTTCCACAGGTAACTTGAGTGCGGCGCACTTTGACAAGCCATCCGCAATGTCGTTTTGAGCTCTTGGAACTTGTTCCATCTGTAGGCCGTCAAAGTGCTCTTCTAGCTTTCTCACTTCATCAACATAGGCTTCCATCAATGGACTCTGATAATCCTTGTTCACTTGGCGGACGACAAGCTGTGAGTCACCCCTGACAATGAGCTTCTTAATCCCAAGATCCACTGCGATCCTGAGGCCAGCAAGCAAACCTTCATACTCTGCAGTATTGTTTGTTGCTTGCTCCTTGGGAAAGTGCATCTGGACTATGTACTTGAGGTGCTCTCCGGTGGGTGCGACAAGCAGCACGCCCGCGCCGGCGCCTTGCAGCGAGAAGGCACCATCAAAGTACATTAGCCACTCTTTGCTCGCTTCCTTGACGGGGATGCTCGTTTCTGGAATTTCTTCATCCTGTGTTGGTGTCCATTCTGCTATGAACTCCGCTAATGCCCTGCTTTGGATAGTTGAAGTGCTTTCAAACTTGAGGCCAAAGCTTGATAGTTCAAAGGCCCACTCGACAATCCTGCCTTGCTTCGGATTTTGCAAGATCCTCTTCAACGGAAAGCGAGTGACGATCGTGATCTCATGTGCTTGAAAGTAATGGCGCAGCTTTCGAGGCCATGAGAAGACCGAAAAGCAATTTCTGCACACCAGAGTACCTTGACCTAGCCCCCTGCAGAAGGGAACTGACAAAGTAAACTGGGCGCTGCACCATCCTTTTCT
Source organism: Aegilops longissima (assembly GCA_021605205.1). NCBI lineage: Eukaryota > Viridiplantae > Streptophyta > Magnoliopsida > Poales > Poaceae > Aegilops > Aegilops longissima. Next base: position 560,774,065 of record CM038680.1, read on the forward strand.
GCATCTTCTCACATGTCTACGCAGACCCATCCTTGTCGGGACCAGAGCTTGCCGATGAAGCCCCCTGCTTGTTGCTGGATGTCTCTGCCGTGGGTGCTAGCTCATCATCCGCCTCCCTCTCCGCTACTAACACAGCACTAACCACTTGATTGGTTGCCGCTATGTAGAGCAGCAACTTCTCTTGTGGCTTAGGTGCGACAAGTATCGGAGTGGAGGACAGGTATCTCTTTAAGTCCTGCAGCGCAGCCTCCGCTTCCGGAGTCCATTTCATTGGACCTGCCTTTTTCAATATTTTGAAAATGGCGGGCCTTCGATGAGACCTAGAGATAAACCTGCTGAGAGCAGCTACGCAACCGGCAAGTCTTCGTACATCCTTGACGCGCTTTGGTGCTTCAATCTGCTCAATGGCCTTGATCTTGTCGGGATTGGCTTCAATTCCCCGCTGAGACATGAAGAACCCGAGAAGCTTGCTGGAAGGGACTCCAAATACGCACTTCTCGGGGTTGATCTTGAGGTTGATCTTGCGCAGATTTGCAAAGGTTTCATCTAAATCTTGAATCAGAGTTGCCCTGTCCTTGCTTTTGACCACTATGTCATCCATGTAGGCTTCTACATTTCTGTGTATTTGCGGCTCAAAAGCGTGATGGACTACTCTCGCAAATGTTGAACCAGCATTCTTTAACCCGAAAGGCATCCGTACAAAACAGTATGTGCCACATGGGGTGATGAATGCGGTTTTATCCTCATCCTCTTCTGCCATGAAGATCTGATGGTATCCTGAGTATGCATCAAGAAATGAAAGCAAATCACATCCGGCCGTGGAGTCAACAATCTGATCGATGCGCGGCAAGGGAAATGGGTCTTTGGGACAAGCTTTATTAATATCGGTAAAGTCGATACAAAGCCTCCATTTTCCGTTTGCCTTACGCACGACTACAGGATTGGCCAACCACGTCGGATGGAGCACTCCCCTGACAAGGCCTGCTGCTTCCAACTTCTTGATTTCTTCTGCTATGAACTCTTGGCGCCCACCGCTGCTTTTCGACTTTACGCTTGACGGGCCGCGCATGCGGACAGACAGCAAGATGGTGCTCAATTACTTTCCTGGGAACACCGGGGATGTCAGACGGTTGCCATGCAAACACGTCGACGTTCTCCCGCAGGAAAGCAATGAGCGCGCTTTCCTATTTAGGGTCAAGAGAGGCACTGATGGTGAAGGTACCACCAGTGCCGTCCTCCTTAGCGGACACCTTCTTGGTCTCTGGAGCTGCCATCGTCTTCTTACACTTGCCGGTGGAGCTCGATGGTACGTCCTCGACGGTAGCGCAGCACTCCGAAGAGGTGCGCTTGCCGGAGTGGGCATCAGAGCTCTTGCCGGACTTGGTCTTCTTCTTTCCCCCAGGAGCTTCAACGGCAAGTGACTTGTGATCTGCTGCGGCTGCAGCTTCCCGGTAGATCTTGTCGGCGCAGATAAGAGCATCCTTCTTGTCATCAGGGACATAAATGACACTTATCGGGCCGGGCATCTTGAGCAAGTTGTATGCATAATGAGAGGCTGTCATGAACTTGGCAAGTGCTGGACGGCCAAGTATCCCATTGTAAGGCAATGGAAAATCAGCAACGTCAAAAGTGACCCTCTTAGTCCTGAAGTTCAACTCACTGCCAAATGTCACGGGCAACGTGATCTTTCCCTTTGGCTTGCTCCTTCCCGGATTGATTCCGTGGAATGTGCCGGTCTCTTCGAGCTCGCTGTCAGGGATCTGAAGCTTCTGGAGCACCGCGGAGGAGATCAGATTCAAGCCGGCCCCGCCGTCAACTAGCATCTTCGTGACCTTGAGGTTGCGGATAGTTGGTGAAACCAACATCGGCAAGCACCCGACCGCAGTGACGCGATCAGCGTGGTCCTCAATATCAAAGATGATAGGCGTGCTGGACCATTTCAGAGGCTTGCGTGACTCGATGGATGGTTTTGCCGCATTGACTTCCCGCATCCACTGCTTGAGTTGGCGGTGTGAAGTATGCAGAGAAGCACCACCGTCAACGCATAGGACCTCTGTGGCTTTCTGGAACTCCTGCTCGTCGGTCTCATCATCTTCCATATCTTCATCGTCTTTGTCATCTTCATCCTTGTCGCGGCCGTGGGGAGGTATGTCTCCTTGCCGCTGCTTGGCCTTGCCGCGACGTCCTCCCCGACCGGGGCGTTTCTTGCTGGCTCCTCCAGCACCTTCCTGGGCCTTCTCCTTGTCGCGCCGCTCGTACTCAGCCTTTTGCTGTTCAACAAGCTGCTCGACCTTCTTGCAGCTCTGGAGGTCATGGCCCTTGGTGCGGTGGATCTTGCAGTACTGCTTGTTGGAGCCGTCCTGCTTGTCGGCGACCGCCACAGCCTGGCAGTTGGTTCCCGCGGCAACCTCCTTGCCGGAGCCACCAACTTTGGCCTTCTTGGCGCCACTTCCGTTGCCGGACTGCTCGACAACTAGCACATCTTTGCCTTTCTTATTCCTGTTATTCCGCCGCTGGCTCTTCTTTGCCGGGGCTGCCTCTTCGCTATCAGATCCTGCTGCTTCTACATTCTCTCCGGGGAGTTTCCTCCCTTCCTCAGCGCGTGCACACTTGTCGGCCAGGGCATATAGCTCAGTGACGTCTCTGATCTTGCACATCGCCACCTCCTCCTGCATCCTGGGGTTTCGCACGTTCTGATGGAACGCGCTAATCACCGCGGCAGGGTGGACATCTGGGATGTTGTGCTGTACACGGCTGAATCTCTGAATGTACTTGCGCAGCGGTTCTCCTTCCTTCTGGGCTAGCAGATGAAGGTCGCTCTCTTGGCCATGGGGCTTGTGGCCGCCTGTGAAGGCGCCGACAAACTGATGGCATAGATCTGCCCAAGAGGATATGGAGTTGTCCGGCAAGTGCATGAGCCAAGATCTGACATTGGGCTTGAGTACCAGCGGGAAGTAGTTGGCCAGAATCTTGTCGTCTCGCCCCCCGGCAGCTTGCACCGCAATGGTGTAGATGCCGAGGAACTCCGACGGATCGTCTTGCCGTCGTACTTCTCACGCACGTCTGGCTTGAAATTCTTCTTGTGGGCCATCGGACTTGCCGCAGCTCACGAGTGAACGCAGGGCAACCTACACAGACGGCAAGTCGCCTGGTTCCCCTAGCGCATGCATGTCGACGAGGGCCCAGCGCGCTGGTCGGATTGACGCCGCGCTTCTCTTCGGCGCTCGATGCGAGTTCGAGCGTCTTCTTTCTGTCGTTCGTGAAGAACTTGGCGCTGATCGCGACGAGCTCGTGGGTCTGATGATGCGGTGGAGTCACTGTCGAGGTGGATCCGACGAGTTGGCGATCTTGGCCTTCGGGGTGGAGAGTGCATGGTGGTTGCACCCCCACAAGTTTCGTCGCCACCAGCTCGTGCCTTGTCGTCCTGCCGCGGCAGCGATGTAGTCGGTTGCCGCGGAGTGTCGCCGTTGGCAAAGCCGATGAGACTCTGGATGGTGGCCCTCCATTCATCGACCTTGTCGGCTGTTGGAGGGTAATCGAGGAGCAATTGAGCTATCGCCAAAGCTTCTGCTGGAGTGGCGGGTGGCAGTGGCGAACAGTGCGAGGAACGGGATATGCTCGGACTCCTAACTATGTTAGAAGGAGCAGTATCCCGTCCAGGCGACCGTGCCTCGCTCGTGCCAGCGCGTTGGCGTGCGCGCTGGTCTTGAGGGCCTCGAGATCCGCCAGCTCGATCTTGATCCAACGAGCGTATGGTACTGTGAATACCATGACGTTGTCGGTCCCGCGCCTCCTGAGATGGACGCGGTGCATGCACGGATGCCGAGGTCTGCGCAGCCTTGTTCTTGGACTTGGCCGCACCGTGGACTCCTTCCTCGACGCCCGTTCTTCCGCCGGCGTCTACCCCACCACTCGTCTGCTCCGGTGGTGGTGGGATCGACGTGGACGGCTCTGCTGCCGCCGAACCCTTCTTCTTCGGTGGCATGTCGATGAAGGTGATGAAGATGTTGCTCGTGTGAACGCCGGATCAGGTTCACACAGCCTCGACGCTCCCCTACCTGGCGCGGCAAAGATGTCGGGGAAGCTGGTCGGACCCACGAACACCTATGGGGCCGGTGGACCGGACCCCTTTCGGTTCGGCGGGGGGCGGAGATCGCACGAAGAGCAGATCGAGGCGAAACACACGAGCAGTTTACCCAGCTTCGGAGCTCTCCGGAGAGATAATACTCCTACTGCTGCTTGTCCGATTGTATTGTGTTCTTGCTAGGGAGCGCCGAGAGCTACAAGACCTAGCGTGAGTGTTCTCTGGTTTGAATGAACTGAACCCCCCTCGTTGCATGGGCCTCCTTTTATATGCTCAAGGGGTCACCGACAGGTGGCAACGTAGTCAAGGGCAAAAAGGGAAAATGAGTTGTGGTTGGTACAACTACTTGTATAGTGTATTCTACCTAACCCTGACGGCAGGGGACAAAGGCATTAATTGCCTGTCTAAGTCGACTAAACAGTGCAGAAAGGGACCGTCAGGGACGCCATCGCTCGCCACGACGGCAATCTTGTCAGCACCGCTTGCCACCGCGCTCCGCCGTCAAGACAGACCTCTTGCCACGCTGCTACCGGAAAGGTCCCATGGCGACACGTTGGTGGATGTGCTGGAGCGCAGGAACGGGGTAGTAGTCTGCCGCGGCAAGCGCCTTGCTGCGGTTGTTGCCTCGTCGCATCCGGAAGCTTGTCGCTCACCGGGCCTTCCCGGCAAGCTCCTCTCGCCGGGGCCTTGCCTTCTAGATGCCTTGAGTGGCCTTCCCGGCAAGCTCCTCTTGCCGGGGACTTGTCTTCTTGGCTTAAATACTTTGTCCTTGAATGGCTCCAAAGGGACCGCGGAGGACCTTGGCGGTCACCAGGCAAGCCTTGCCGCGGGGTGCTGCGACTGCCCGTGCACGAGTTCGGGATACTAGGGTACCCTTACTCTAGTACACCGACAGAAGTAATATTTTTTACGGATCATATGAGCCGTGGGTTTGCTCCTCCCGGCTCAAAATTCTTCAGAGAGGTTTTAAATTTCTTTGACCTTAGACCTCAAGACATCGGACCCAATTCCGTGTCAAATATTTGCAATTTTCAAGTCTTCTGCGAGTTGTACCTGGGAGAGGAGCCAAGTCTGCTTTTGTTCAGGGAACTTTTTTACATGAATCTGCAAAATGAACGTGCCAACGGGCCCAGTATTGAGCTTGGCGGCATCTCAATCCAGTGACGGAGAGACTGTCTTTTCCCTTTTGCTGAGTTGCCGAGTCACCCCAAATCTTGGAACCAGACGTGGTTCTACTGTCAGGACACTTCTCCGGCTGATGAAAAACCTCTGCCCGGCTTTCGCGCCCTGCGCCTTGAGTCTACCCATCCGCTACCAGACAAGCTGACAACCCTTGAACGCGTGCCTCGCAATTCCACCATCAAGAAAATAAAAGCTCTCTTGGGAAATGGCTTAAACGGCATCGATCTGGTCCGAGTCTGGGTCACCTGGCGTATACTTCCATTAAGTCGCCGTCCCGGCTTAATGTGTACTTATACTGGAGAAAAGACTGATCCGCTACGCCATAGCCCTGACGACTTACCAGATGACGTGGTGGATGCTACAACCCAGTCACTGCTGAAGGAGGGCACTGTGACGAGCAACGCCTTCGGCTTACTTCCATTTTGCAAGAATAACTCGGCCCCTGCAGCAAGTTATCAATCGTAACAAATGTTTATAGATATATTTTACCTTTCTTGATACTCATAAATCTTTAACATTTTCCACAGGCCGGTGATGACTTTTGGAAATCCAAATATGACCATGAAGCTGCCAAACAAGCCAGGATGGCCAAGAAAGCTGAAAGGAAAGCCGCCAAGGTAGGAACCTCAAAGAAGAAGAAACCCAACGCCTCCGACTTACTCAGATTGGAGGACAGCTCTTCAGATGAGGAAGAGGTAATCTTTAAATTTTCTTAAGTCCCTTGTTATTACATGTCTGACACTTTATCCCTTCAGGAGGATACAGGGAACAGTCGAGCAACCAATGAAGAGGTAACTATAATCTCCTCCGACTCAGAGCCTTTGCCAAAGCAAAAGATCCGAAGGGTGACCCGGAAAGTAAGATTTTCACATGCACTTGCTTATCAAGATCCTGAATTTCTTTTGAAGCAACAACAGCTTGAGAGCCGGAGGCAGACCCGGAACAACAAGGATGCAAAACTCTCCTCCGGCTTACCTGACGTAACCAGGAAGCGTCGGACTGAGGTTATCTCCGATTGACGTTCTGTTTTACCTTTAGCGGGCTTAATTCGTCATCCTCTCAATTCATCTGACTCAAATTATCAGGATACCTCTCCTTCCTCTGGCGAGTCTATGCAATCCAACATGCCGGCCTTCAAGACTGCCCCTGGGTAATATACCTTTACTATCCTCATGCTTTGCCTTACTCATATTTTTTACTTATCCCTTTGTTTTAACCACAGTGTGCAAGTGAAGCCCAGTAAGAGGGCGAAAAAGAACAAGCCGATCAAAGATCCGGTAGCAACTGAGCCGGAGCTCGGAACACCTCCCCCTGACGCTTCTACCCATCAACCTCCTCTTGAGCCGGCCTATGAAATTCCAACTTCATCTTCTGACCCGCTTGTCGAAGCCACTTTAAACAGCTCCGATAATCCGGAAATTCCTAGCCCGGTCAAGACAGCTGAGCCGGAAGTTGAAATCTTGAAGAGCCGGTATGTTGAACCGAGGCGGCCTACTGTCCTTACCAGATGTACAGCCAAGGAAGAACTTGTCAAACACCGGAAGACCAAACAGGACAACGCTGATTATACTCACTTGAGCATTGGCGATATTGTCTCAGGCTATCTGAATCAAGTGCATAACAGCCGTGACCTGGAAATTGACATGGTGAAACAGATACAGCATAAATCTGAGGTATAACTTAAAATATTTCACCTGAATCTTACTTACTGTACCAGCCCCCAAGTCTACTGCTTATAAGTAAATATGTCGTAGACTTAGATACCTATTTATTGTTAGCTCATCCGGTTTACAAGAAATGATTTTTAATCCGGCCATAATATAACAACTAATAAACGTGCGATACACATTAGCCCCCAAGTGTCAAGTATCTTCACTTGTAAAGTGCTTGAGACTTTAATATGCATAATCTGGCCTTTATAAAGTAAAATTTTCTTCAGCATACGTTAGCCCCCAAGTGTCAAGGGTCTTTACTTGTAAAATTCTTGAGACTTTAATAATACCTTACCATATCCTTACTTGTAACCCGGCGTTATTGCAGGTCTCCACCAGTCAATTTGAATTGGAGATTGCTGACCAGAATACCCGGCTGGCGGCCCAAGACCTTGAGATTCAAAAAGCCGACTCCAAATTCACCATCAGCATCTCTGAGCAAGAGAAGTTGAAGAAGGATTTTGACGCGGAAAAGAAGGCCTGGGCGGATGAAAAATCTTCACCTGTGACCCGGGCCGAGACAGCAGAAGCAACTCTTGCCGAAACAACTGCCGAATTGTTCGATTTAAAAAACTAGATATCCCAAATGGTCTCAGAAATTTTTGGTAAGTGACTATGTGCAACTTTTGAACATCACCATGATTCATTTGATATCTGTTTCAGATATGATCTCCGGCTTAATCTTATATGCATAAACGCAGGTCCCAGGAGTACCAACCTGAAGCATAATACGCTGATCAAGCTTAACGCGGTGTACACCCTAGTGGAACAGCTATACACCGGGTCACAACGTGCTTTGGCCGTTGTATATTTATCAAATGATACCCCATATCTCCTGCAGGATGTACTCAAACGGCTTGCCGTGTTACCTCAACGGATTCAGGAGTTAAGGCGAGCATCTGGTAGAGCCGGGGCCATAGCCGCCTTAAGCCGGGCCAAAGCGCTATTCGAGCTAGACTTAGGTGATGTTGCTCTTGGATACCCTAGCTTCAAGGAGGACGGCTCTGCATTCAATGAATCAGACTTCACCACCTGTGTGAGAGTCGTACGTCCTGTGGCCACTATCATCGGCAATGATATTGATCTTACAAAGTACCAGCCGGGTTATGAAAACGACAACCAGAGGATTCCAACTCCTCATTATGATGATATCAGCCTGATCCCTCCAACTCGTAAGCATACCTTTGCTCCTGAAGTTGACCCGGCCAGTTTAATAGATCATGAAGCTGAATTTGAAGCCTTAAGCGGCATTGACTGGACCTCGTCAACCTTCCAGGACAAAGCAGCAGACGAAGAGGCGGAGAAGGATAACCCGGAGTCGTCAGGTCCACCAAAGGAGTAACCCGCCTTGCACTAAGTCTTTGAAAAAATAATGTCTCATTATTTAGGCTCGGGGAGTCTTGTAATAGGGTAGAAACACTTCTTAACTCTGTCATGCCTTCGCGCATGTTTTGTGGTGTTTAACAATGTCTCAAGCCGCAATTGTTGCATACTGCCGGCTTGCTTGAATTGCTTCTTAACATCCAAAAGCTTTTTGCTTTACCCTGTTTATAAAAACAAAAAATTCCTTTGGCACCTCACCACATCCGGGATCGTGTAAAATAATATTAACCCGGAGTATGAACCAAAACATCATAAGTATTAGCCGGTTTAAAGCATATATCACCGGCTCACCTATTCCCAAAAAACAGACAGTTACACTTAACTTCTGAAAATTGGGACATATAATGTTTACCTGTCTCTTAATGTTATCCACTCTTATAGAATAAGGTAAACCTAATTTTCAAAGGCCTCTGATTCGAATACGATCAGTAGAACCGTTCAAAAGGGGTTAAGCTAAGATTCGGATACGATCATATAGCCCCCAATGGCTTTGGCGATGCCGATCAAGTGGGTATCGACAGCTATGTTCTCTTTGGTTCGAATATGACCTATGTTTGAACAGGAAGCCCCCAAGTGACCATGAGAGTTGTTTAATGACGCTGATTCGAATACGATCCACGTCAGACCCAAAGGGGTTAAGCTATGATTCAAATATGATCAAGAAACCCCCAAGTGGGTTTGGCAGTGTGCCAATCAATAGGGTATCGACAACTATGTTCTCTTTGGTTCGAATGCGACCTATGTTTGAACAGGAAGCCCCCAAGTGACATTGTCTAGATTCAGATATGATCATAAGCCGATCCAAAGGGAAAGCCGGATTCAGATATGATCCGGTCCCTGTTGGTTGTTTCCACCATCTGTCAAAAAGACATATACACTTTTTTTAGGGTGAAAAAAGAACAAAGGTCCTGCTTTATTACTTTATATAATATGTTCATTGTCAAAAAACATATATATCATAAGAGCCGGTGGCTCAAGTATAGTGAAACCACAGCTGGGTTATATCCCATGGCTGAATATCACTTAACAAAGCCGCCTAGGCTCCATAAACTATGAAGAAAGGTGTATAACCCGCCGGATCGAGGCCACTTACCCTTATGCCTCTGATTGTTACCTAGTGTGTTATCGTTGGCCACCGGGTTGTCATCCGCTTTACGCTTATTGCTATTTTGATTCTCCGGGTCGCGCGGCCGGCCCTTTCTACTGTCATTCCGTTTTCCCTTCCCTGTCTTTTCATCATCAGACTCGGGATCCTTGGTACTATCAGAATCGGCATATTTGACCAGAGCCACCATTAGCGTACCCATATCCTTGCAGCCACGTTTAAGGCGCCCCAATTGCTGCCTTAGCGGCTTGAAGCTGCAATTCTTTTCCAATATAAGGGTTGCAGAGCCGGTATCCGTCTTATCAGATGAATGAATTATCTCCTTGACCCGGCGTACCCAATGTGTGGTAGATTCACCTTCCCCCTGCTTACAATTCGTCAAATCCACCACCGTCATAGATTGCTTACAGGTATCTTTGAAGTTCCGGATAAAACGGGCCTTTAACTCCTCCCACGAACCAATGGAATTAGGTGGTAAACCTTTTAGCCAAAACCGGGTCGTTCCATCTAACATCATGGTGAAGTATTTAGTCATTGCCGCATCACTGACCTCCAACAGTTCCATGGCCATCTCATAACTCTCGATCCATGCTTCAGGCTGTAAGTCGGCCGTGTAATTCGGCACCTTTCGAGGTCCCTTGCAATCTTTGGGCAGGCGCACATTGTGCAAAGCCGGTACCAAACAAGGAAAAACACCGGCTCTTGTGGCTACTCCCATCGCAGTAGAAGTCGTTGGATATTCTGGCATATCCCGACGTGCCGTCTATTGAGCCGCCAGCTGAGTCGCTCGCTCTTTCTCCCGTCGTACTCGATCTTGCACCGGTTATAGCCTCCATGTTGGTCACGGCGTTGGACGTTGCGTGACAAAACTTCAGATCCTATGTGCCTGCTGTAACTCTGACTCCAGTTCTGACGAGGTGGTGCCATCCAAGGCGGAGGATCTGAATGAAGTCTATCCCGACTGTAAGAATAGGTCTCCTGCTGAGCCAGGGCCGTCTGGACAAGTTCCCTGATCCTCCGGGTCTACACCGCTGTTGGGTCATCGCCATCCACTAGAAGAGCCTCCAGACGCGCTGATGCTGCGATTAAGTTCTCCATGGGGTTGGAAAAGTGACCCGGTGGTGTCGGCACATAATGTGTCGGTTCTGTGCTCATATGAGGAGGTGGCATATCTCGACATTGAACCGGTCCTTCTACTCCGGATGTCCTAAGCTGATTGCCCATGAGGTCTATCAGTACTTGAGCCGGTGGGCGCACAGGGCCTCCTGCCCCGGTCGTTCCCAACCCGGAAGTAATTGCAGCCGCGGCCGTAGAGTTTTGTCCGGGTTGGGTCCCAGCCATAAAGACTCCTGCCCAATTTGGCGACTCGTAGAGGTCCGGAATACTAAAGCCATCGGAACAGCCCCCGAGCGCACCATCTTGAACTTGATACAAAGAATCTATTTAACCGGCGGAGGAATCACCATCGGAGTGGACGGCCGTCTCACCACCATCTTCAGGACCTTCAGAAAGTTCTTCTCCGTGGACGCAGCCCACCAAGACATGCTTCATGCCGGTTTGAACTCGGGCGGGTTTCGCACGTTGAGCCGTCTCGACGAGGTCGGTGCAGTTGTCCGGCTCAAGCCCCGGGTCACCAATCCGGCCGATGAAGACGCGGATCCCTCTGAAGGGGACCCGGTACCCGTACTCAATTGAGCCGGCGCCGGAGCCCCAGCCTTCATCGTCGATGTAGATCTTGCCGCGACGACTTTTGGTCATCCGGCCCATTATGTATCCCTTGAGCCCTTCGAAGTTGCCCTTCAAGAACTCAAATCCACCGTGTGCTGGCCCCACGGTGGGCGCCAACTGTCGTGGAATTGTCACGGCAGATGTCCTCCTGCAAGGACTTAGTCGCGGAGCCATCGCAACTAGGAAGCTTAAAGGGGTTAATCGGGACAAAGGACACGAGAGGTTTATACTAGTTCGGCCCCTTATGGTGAAGGTAAGGCCTACGTCTAGTTGGGTTGGTATTGCTTGAGGTTTCGATGACCAGGGAGCGAGATAAGCTATGCCCGGTTCTCGATTGGTCGTTTCTTGCCCTAAGCCGCAAGCGGGTCGTCCCCTTATTTACACGGGTCGACGCCCTGCGGCTTACAGAGTCCCGGCCGGCTTATAAACAATGTCCGGCTCGGTGACTAGTTAAGTCTACCTTATGATACAAGTAATATTATTACAGCGGTTTACTACAATGGGCCTTAAGTCGCCTGCGGGCCTTAAGCTCTCTATGAACTGCCATCTTCATACTTTTGGTCTTGGGCTTCTCTCTGGTGAGTCCTCTTTGCGTAACCCGGCCCCTCCTAGGCGGCTTACACAAATAGTTATATCCCCAACAATAAGTATTACGGTGGGTGAACAAATTACTATCGAGCAATTGATAGAATTGAGCATAGTTATGAGAATATCTAGGTATGATCATGTATATAGGCATCACGTCCGTGACAAGTAGACCGACTCCTGCCTGCATCTACTACTATTACTCCACACATCGATCGCTATCCAGCATGCATCTAGAGTATTAAGTTCATAAGAACAGAGTAACGCTTTAAGCAAGATGACATGATGTAGAGGGATAAACTCATGAAATATGATATAAACCCCATCTTTTTATCCTCGATGGCAACAATACAATACGTGTCGTTTCCCCTACTGTCACTGGGATCAAGCACCGCAAGATTGAACCCAAAGCTAAGCACTTCTCCCATTGCAAGAAAGATCAATCTAGTAGGCCAAACCAAACTGATAATTCGAAGAGACTTGCAAAGATAACCAATCATACATAAAAGAATTCGGAGGAGATTAAAATATTCTTCGTAGATAATCTTAATCATAAACCCACAATTCATCGGATCTCGACAAAAACACCGCAAAAAGAAGAGTCACATCAAATAGATCTCCAAGAGAATCGAGGAGAACTTTGTATTGAGATCCAAACAGAGAGAAGAAGCCATCTAGCTAATAACTATGGACCCGAAGGTCTGAGGTAAACTACTCACAGATCATCGGAGAGGCTATGGTGTTGATGTAGAGGCCCTCCGTGATCAATGCCCCCTCCGGCGGAGCGCCGGAAAAGGCCCCAAGATGGGATCTCACGGGCACAGAAGGTTGCGGCGGTGGAAATAGGGTTTTGGCTCCGTATCTGATGTTTCCAGGGTATATGAGTATACATAGGCGAAGGAGGTTGGTCAGGAGAGCTACGAGGGGCCCACGAGGGTGGAGGGCGTGCCCAGGGGGGTAGGCGTGCCCCCTGCCTCGTGGCCTCCTCGTTCGTTTCTTGACGTCCACTCCAAGTCCTCTGGATCACGTTTGTTCCGAAAATCACGTTCCCGAAGGTTTTATTCCGTTTGGACTCCGTTTGATATTCCTTTCCTTCGAAACACTAAAATAGGCAAAAAAATAGCAATTCGGGCTGGGCCTCCGTTTAATAGGTTAGTCCCAAAATAATATAAAAGTGTATAATAAAGCCCATTAAACATCCAAAACTGAATATATAATAGCATGGAACAATCAAAAATTATAGATACGTTGGAGACGTATCATCAACCTTGCTTGTAGACGACAGACAAATGTCTTCAGGGAGTAGTATGTTGCCTTGATCGTCGACATCCTCACTGCCATTGCCGACCCTTAGCAAGTAATCTGCAAACCACGTGTCATTATGAGCCCTCATGTTGGTGATGAGCCGAAGCTGCCGCATACCCTTCCATAGATGAGAACTTCGGAGGGTTGCATCAATTATCTGGCCCCGCGACCCCCTTTTGACGATCGGAAGCACCTGCCTAAAGTCCCCGCCAAAAACAATAGTCTTTCCTCCAAAGGGTTGGTTGCGTATTCCCATGATGTCACGCATGCCATTGTCCAATGCCTCGACCGCTTGTCGCTTCGTCATGCTGGCCTCGTCCTATATTATCAATGGGGCCATCCTTAGCAGCTTGGCGGTCCCACTCTGCTTGGTGAAGCTGCACGAAGCTCCATCATCGCAACTCAATGGGATCTTGAACCTCGAGTGGGCAGTCCTACCGCCAGGCATGATAGAAGAGGCGACGCCCGACGTCGCGGTAGCGATACCAATCTTTCCCTCTCTCCTCACCTTGGCAAGCATCGCCCTGTATAGGAAGGTCTTCCTTGTACCTCCAGGGCCATCAACAAAGAATACACCCCCATCACCGCGTTCAACAGCCGCTAGTATCTCGTCGTATGCGGCCCTCTGCTCCAAGTTCAGGGAAGATGCCAACTTAGTGTCATCCACGTCAAACTCGACGGTTGATTCCTCGATGACCTCTCTTGCCTCGCCCTCGGTTGGGTCAAATGCATCATCGATGCTTGGAAGAGCGAAATCAACAATGTCTTTACCCATGGACTACAACATACCCCTAATGTCAAGCAACACCATCTGCTCCACCTCGTTCGGGGACGTGCGTGTTCGACGATAGTCATCTGACATAGGCTCGAGGTGCCTATCCCATAAACCGCGCATGTCGCCTGGCTCGCAGTGCACCAAGATGGTTGTGAAGATCCTCCTAAGAGAACATGGCATCGCCCACTGCTCAGCCTCAGTAAGACAGTCGTCGAGCGTGTTGTCTGCCTCGATGAGTCCCAACCTTTCAGCAGCCTCTCTAAAGCTCCCACATAGCATGTTGTCCACGGTGAGCAAGTCGTTGAAGGATGTTTTGCCCGTAACATGGTTTAGCAACACACGCAGGTAGTATTGCTCCCCCTCGGCAGGATTGGCAGACACGATGCGACCTATTTGAAAACGCTCGACCCGCGGCTTCCAAAACTTCTTTTTCTTCTGCCACGTGAAGCTTCCGGGAAAATCCTTGTACAATATATGCCTAGCCCGAGGGTGTTCCTGGTTAGCCATGAAATACTCTGTTAACATGGATTTTGAAGCATTTTCGGAGGCGACAACATTCTTCAAGTTAGCCTGCGCATTAAATGCAACCCTGTGCATATTCGGGAGATGAAGAGGCAACTGCAAGACAGGCGGGTAATTGGCGCAAAGTGGGAAGCCAAATATCCTCCAATTAGCCTCCGGAGGGGTGACCCACCTTGCGTCAACGTATCTCTTGATCTCATCAATGTTACCATCGGCGTCGGGCTGGTCGATGCTGAAAGAAGCCTTATCATGGCCCTTGTAAATGTACTTGTAAAGATATTTGACGGCCGTTATGCTAGAGAAGACCTCAACGTTGATGTGGCAATTGAGCATCCGTAGAAGGTATGGGCTATAAGACACAACCCATCTGTTGTCCAACATCTTCCCTCGGACCTTAGCACGTCTTCCATCGTCTCTACACTGATAAACTGGATATGAGTCCTTCCCATGTGCTGTATTTTCATTGAACGGCCACGGGTATCTGCACTTGCATCCGTTTTCTTGCATGCAAACATTCTTCGGGTTGAGAGCACCGCATGGTCCGTGCATCATATGTTTTACCACCATTGCATACAATTCCGGATACTTATGCTTGTCTGGGAGCTCTGCTGAAATGAGTCAGTCATACTGCTCCGGGACGATAAGCTTATATGTTGACTCCATGATCAACAAAAATGTGCGTGGGGGAGGCCCCGTTTTTGGAACTCGACTACGTATACATAAGAGACAACAACACCCAGGATCTGCTTCTTGAACAACATGTCTTTCATAGCCTCTAGTTTGTCGTAGAACATGCGAGACACAATATCAGGTCGGTCTTGCGCCGTCTGACCAGGCAGCAACTCATGCGTTATCTCTTCCCATTTAGGATTCCAAGTTATGTCAAGAAGATGTCAGGCTTCCCGTACGTATGGACAATTTCCATGGCATCCATATGCCTCTTCTTCATGTCGCGGTCGCCACCAGGGTATGTTCTAGGGAGCACCATTCTTACCCCAACAGCGCTTGCTCGCGTCTCCCCAGATGTGATCGCATCAACAACTCCTTTATACAAGTCGGCACGAATCTGCGTCTGGTTCTTCTTGTACCACCTCAACCGACAACTCTCAATCTTGACGTACATGTTGACCGCCCATTGCTGCAGCAGGCGTGCTCCACAGAGTATGGGATTGAAGATCGCAGACCGTGTCTGCAGCATGTAACAGTAGTAGTCTCTGACAGAGATGCACAACCTGCTATTCCCCTCTGCACATGATTGAGTACCATCAAAATGATTATATATTCGAGAAATAAGATCTTAATTGTAATAAATGGGACGTAGATGGCATACCTGCATCCTCATCATCATCATGGCCCAGTTGAGGATGTAGTACAACCGCCCAAGGAACATTACGTTTAGGTAGCTTCGGATGCCAACCAAGTTCCCCCCTTGGATATAATAGGGGATAAGACAACGGGTCATATGCTCCGGAGGTCACACGTATACTGTGCCTTTCGTTGTTGTTACCAAAAAGTGTTATCCTCCGGTCAAACCTTTTTGCTAGGTCGTTGCCCTCAACCCAAATTGCAGCGACCTCAGATGACAACGGTCTATTATATTTTCTTTGGTCAAGCCTCTTATCGGTGTTTAGGTCTATCCTATAATCATCGAGGTTGTCCTTGTGTGCACCCAAACTCCTAAATTGCTGGGAGTACAGGTTTTCTTTGAGTATGTCCACTAACTTCTTCATGACATCTTGGTCTAATTGCTTGGTGGCCGCCTTACGATGTGTTATGGTTGGGTCATCATCATAGAAGTACAACTGCAGATGTTCTGGACAGGAGCTAGGCCCAAACTAATGCACATTGTGGTAGATGGTCCCGTGTGCCCGGAATGTGTACACCCCAGACTTCATGTTTGTGTAGTTTTCATCAAGGCTGACGCCAAGGATTGTGAAGGCGAAATGCCCATTTAAGAACCATATGTTCTCCCGAAAGTGTCTAGAATCTGCATCCATGCTAGACCATAGCCTCATCAGCTCTGGGATTGGTTCCGGTTTCTTAAGCTCGATCTGGCCATTGCGACAGCAGAACCCGTCAGTCTCAGACTCAAACTTTTTGGCCTTGCAGTGTTTGCAGTTTGCGGCGAGCTTCAGGATGTGAGTGGTGTCTGGGATGTTTGTGTAGACAAAGTCTAATGGATCAACCTCGCTAGGTATAGCAGACGACATGCTCCCTTCCTCGGCATCATCCATGCTGCCATCGTCGGAACCTACGGGCATTTGTTGAAACATAACGTTCAAAACAACAATTACAAATAATTTTAACTACAATATAGCTCCACGACGTCCTACTTCAAAGCTGACCATACCTTCGTTGCGAAACATGTAGTACTCCTCATCCATCAATTCGGCTGCTATCAGCTCATCGCCCATGATGCCGCTTTGGAAAAATTCGATGTCCTCTGCACATTCGTCGCGGCGACTGTGACAATAGACAACATCATGTTAGAAGATGGTTGCTGAGAATGAGCATAAGATAGTGACAATAGCAATTTCATACCATCAACGCCAACAGTGTAATTCGGCATGTTCGTCGGAGGGTCGCCATCAGATGAATCATCTTTGGAGTGCACAGAGACGGGTGATGCGTGGCAGACTAAAGTGGGAGATTGATAGGTTGACTTTGCTAGGTCTAGACGCGGGAGCGCGATGGATTCGTTGCACGGGGTGTTTTTCCTTCTGGCATAATTGGCCTTCCTCTGAGCACTTGACTCCCCCTTCTCAATCACTGACATGATTTTGCAGCGTTGCATGCGCTTCTCTCGTACTATTTCATTCAGTGCTTCTCTAACATTAACAGATATTTCGTCCTTATTCCGTTGATAAGCTGCACGCCTTTGTGCGTTTATCTGCTCCCTTTGCTCGTTTGTTAAATTACTTTTCCTCTCATTATCACGTTGCCTCCTAGCTAGATCATTGTCATGAGTGACACCCGACACGTCTAATGTTGAATGGGGGAATGTTGCTGCGTCACCCTCAAATTCAGTATAGCTGGAGCTATTAGGGTTGGCTGGTTGAACAATGTTTTGAAAACATAGTTAGAACAAATCGACTTTAAGACGTCTGGAGGTAGTGCCATCAAGAATTTTAGAACTTTTTTTGCAACATAAATACAAACCATGTGCATTAAGATGAAGCATTAAACTATAAGCATCGAGCATGATGGTGGCTAAAAGAATATTTAGCTATGAGCAGCAAAAACGATATGTATGTCATGGTGGAACTCAAGGTTTTTTTACCTGATGTCGAAATCGGACGTATGTTTTCATCATGGATAAGCTTATCCTTTTTTCTCCGATAAGCAGCTCTCCACGGGGCGTTTCTACGATCTCTCTTGAGTTCTTTGTCCATTTTTTGCTTTGTTTCTTGGTTGTCATTCAATACCACATCTGGTGTCATTCAGGACATTAGACAATAAAACATAACGATGACAGAAATTGATGATGGAGTACACACAATATGACTACCTTGTATCTCTTTGTCATTAATGAGAACTGATGTGACCGTAGTTGTAGGAGGAAATGTTGATGCATCAACCCATAATGATGTATAGTTGGAGCTAGTTGGGTTGTCTGGTTAAACAAATTTGTGAAAACATGTTCAAAACTTAATGGTTAAGACATGAACTGGGGTACTGACTATAATGGTTAAAACCTTTAATGCTTACCAGATAAATTAAGGTCATGTGCATTTTGATCTTGTTGGGTTTAGTCCCACATCGGTTGTGGGGAGAGACATAACACGACTTATAAGGGTGGGGGTGTCCCCTCCTAACAGGCTAGTCTTTTGGGGGGAAAGGGCCCACGGCCTTCCATAAGTCGGTGTTGCTCTCCGGTTGGGCCTGGTGATGCAGGTGGGTCGGAAACACTGGTGTTAGCGGACCCGGGATTGCGTAACATTGGTATTAGAGCCCATTTGCCCGGAATAAATCTCGGTGAACTCACGGGTGGTCGGTCATGGTTGGTGGGTTGGAAACGCTGGTGTTAGCGGGCCCATGAGTGACCGATGTGTGAGGGGAAGATTGTTGGGTTTAGTTCCACGACTTATAAGGGCGGGGGTGTCCCCTCCTAACAGGCTAGTCTTTTGGGGGGGGAGAGGGCCCAAGGCCTTCCATAAGTCATTGTTGCTCTCCGGTTGGGCCTGGTGACGCAGGTGGGTTGGAAACACTGGTGTTAGCGGACCCGGGATTGCGTAACAGATCTTGGAGATTCCGATCTTTTTTCCGCCGATATGCAGCACTCCTCAAAGCGAGTCTACGGTCTCTTTTGTGATCTTTTTCTGTTACTTGCATATTTTCTTTGGTATCATTCAAGTCATCTACTGATGTCGTCAATGTCATTCTCTCAAAAGCGAAAGGAAAAAACAGATAATGATAGCAAACGATTATGGAAAAAGCACAATCATTTTACCTTGTATATTTTTCTTTGAAATTACATCAGACGTGACCGTAGCTTTACGAGGATATGTTGAATCATTATGCGAGATTGATGTATCGACCGAGCTAGCTGGGTCATCTCATATAACATGCTTGGTTAGTATTTATTTAAATGGCTGAACCATGAATACCAACATACAATCACACATACAACTTCTCCATGTTAGGATATAACATAAAATAATCTTACTTGAATTACAAAGGGGACGAAGATCAACTTTCCTCTGCTTATTATCTCGTGTGTGTTTGATTAGCTGCCCCAACATTAGCTCCTATTGTAATCCAGCACGGGCGTCCAACAAGCAAAGAGAAGTTAAACATAACCTCAAATTTAATGCTTGTCAAATACGCACATATAACTAATGACATTGTAAAAGTACCCAAAAATGTTCCAGGGATCACATATGAAGGTATTTGAACATTTGTGATATCACATAGAGTACGGCGGTGAACAATCTGCCCATCGTCTAGATGGTTTATCAAACCATCTGACTTGTTAGTGCGATAAGATGCCCGCCTCCACGCGTTGATAAGATCCCTATGGTCTACCATATGTACAACATGTATGAGAGTTAGAGAATAAAAAAAGTATGTACAAATCACTTAGATAATGTTGATATAACATATATGAAACCAGCACTGGGAACTCTACACATTATGAAGTCAGGTTACTATAACTGTCAGGACCCCGATTCCAAGTCACATCGATCTAGCCGGTAACACCTCATATCACTTTGCGGCCTCACGCATGGTATTTGTTGGAGATATTACTACTGGGCGTAAACCGGCCAGGACAGGCCGGGTTTACTTCATCAGTAGTCAAGTATGCTTGAAGCCCGTGAGGATATTCTATAAGGGCCCAAGGCCCAGAACCGGTTTAAGGCTTGTAGCCGTGAACCGGCATTAGTATGTAACTTGTATTGTAAGTTAGAAATACTAGAGACCGAACCGGACACGTCTATGAGCCGGTCTCGGGACTCTGCATACCGACGGGCGTCACCCGTGTATATAAGGGGACGACCCGGCGGCGGTTCAAGAACAACAGAGAACAACTCGAGACTCAGGCGAAGCTTGTTTGCTCCCTAATCATCGAAACCCCCATCAATTCCATCACAACTAGACGTAGGCTTTTACCTTCATCGAAGGGGCCGAACTAGTATAAACTCTCTTGCGTCCTTGTGTCCGCTTTAACCCCTTCAAGCTAACCCATAGTGATGGCTCCATGACTAAGTCCTTTCACGAGGACATCTGCCGTGACAAAACCACGACAGTTGGCGCCCACCATGGGGCTATCGCACGATGGTTTCAAGTTCTTGGAGGGCAGCTTCGAAGGACTCAAGGGTTACGCTGTGGGCCGGATGACCAAGAGTCGTCGCGGCAAGCTCTACATCGACGATTCAGGCTGCGGCCCCGAGGCCGGCTCGATTGAGTACGGGTACCGGGTCCCCTTTGGCGGCATACATGTCTTCATTGGCAAGATCGGTGAACCGGGCCCTGAGCCGGACATCTGCACCGACGCCGTCGAAACGGCTCAGCGTGTGAGATCTGCCCAGAGTAAATCGGCCATGAAGCATGCCTTCGTGGGAGTCATCCACGGAGGAGAATATGATGGTGGATTGGAATCTGGTAGCCAGACCGTCGTTTATTCCGGCGACGAGTCCTCGACCCGAGAAACCGAATCATTGTATCAGTTACAAGACGGCCGGATTGGGGGCTGTTTCGATTGTGACAGTATTCCAGACCCCTCTGATCTGCCCAACCGGGTTGGGATATTCATGGCCAGCACACAGGCGGCGGTCCACTCTTGACCACAAAGAAGAATGTTCTCCAGTCGTGGCGGCGGCGGGCAGGAGGCCACATGCACCCGCCGCTCAAGTCTTATCGATCTGCTTTGATCGTTGGCTGTGCTTATGGCGGAGGCTAACCCGCGGATCAGGGCGCCCTAACGCGGAAATTGCAAAGGTGAGGAACAGATTACTCGGGCCAAGGCCGACACAGCAGCCGAGAACAACGGGATGGCAGCGGAGCGGCACCGCTTTGAATCTTGCCTATAGGCTTATCTTTGGACCAGAATCGTCGCATGAAGTCTGAAGAGGAAGCATCGGTCTCGCACATAGCGGTTTTCGATGCGAAACCTCTTTAATACCCGGGAGCGAGGACTAGTAACCTGCCGTGGCTTCATCGGGCGAGGCACTGGGCGGGTGCGCCGGTTCAGCCTCGCTGATGGAGCTGCCTCGACAGAATACCATCGTACCTCAGCCTGTCCAGACACCTCCAGGTCATTATTCCAATCCAATGGACAATCTTATCAACGCCGCTTCATGGCTAGAGGCCATCCCGATTGAAGGTGATTCACATAGCGGTGGAGACGCTACCGGGTTAAGGAACTTCTTGAACAGCCTTGGTTCAGCAGAAGCATATTCATATAGCGTGACGAATTCATTCCACCCCCGCCAAGCCGAGTTACAAGATGGCGGATGGATGAACCGCCATATCCGATAATGCGGGAACCGTGAAGCGCCCGTGGCCATAACCCGGCGGTGATGCTCGAAGTGGTGGACCCGGGCCGAGCGCGAGGACACCGAGTTAGCGGCGCAGCATGAGGCTCGTCGACTTCGCTGGTTCGTCCCAACCACCTCGACGAGCCAGGAGTCACTTCTAGTTCTTTGGGGGTGCCTTGTCTTGTCCCCGCTTTACGCAATGTGCGCCTGCCCAAGGATTTGAAGGGCCCGCGCAAGGTGCCGAATTACACAGCCGATTTGTCTCTGGAAACATGGATAGAGAGCTATGAGATGGCCATGGAGATGCTTGACGTAGATGAAGTGGCATGTGCAAAGTATTTCACCATGATGCTCGAAGGGACAGCCCGTATTTCGTTAAAGAGCTTACCAGCCAATTCTATCAGTTCATGGGCCCAGTTGCAAGCCCGGTTTATCCAGAATTTCAAGGATACATGTAAGCATCCCATGTCGATAGTGGACTTAGCGGCCTGTGTCCAGGAGGAAGGAGAGTCAACAACCCGCTGGGTACGCCGAGTTTCGGAAATTTTGCACTCATCGAACCGTATCAACACCGACTCCGCGGTTATAACTTTAGAAAGCAACTGTCGGCTTAAACCTCTAAAGTTGAAATTGGGACGGATGAAGCGCCATTGTAACGATATGGGGACCCTCATGACTGTGTTAGTGAAGTATGCTAATTCTGATAGTACCAAGGATCCCTAGTCTGATGATGACAAGACAGGGAAGGGAAAGAAGAAGGGCAACTCCAAGGGGCAGCAACACAACACGGCAGGTCATGGTAACGGAGGCAAGCGTAAAGCGGATGGCAGCATGGACTTTGTGGCTAATACTAAGCGCCTGGGATGGGGCCAGAACGGAAGGTAAACCACCGAATCACGGTGGAGCTCAAACCCCAATCCGGACCGCTGACTTATCTATTAAACCAGCCCTGTCCAAAGCACGGGACGAAGGAGACGCCACCACCCACCTTTGGAAGGATTGCTATATTATGCAGGAGTTCAAAATTCTAATGCTTTCGGTATGATCACGGATCGGTGGTGGCTCAGGATCCAGTTCCGGGGCTGGGTCACGGTGGAGAAATGCCGGTTCAGGCTTCAATGGAGATCGTGGTGGACATAACAATCAAAACAATCGAGTAGCGAGGTGGTTACAACCAGCAACAACGATCGGGTTATCGAGCAATCCAAAACAGTTGAATAGTGGGCAATATCATGTATTCACCACTAGCTTGGATAAGCGAGACCGAAGCTTCACAAGCGGCGATGAATTCTGCTGAACCGGCCGTGCCTCATTATTTACCCTGGTCGAAACAGCCAATCATATGGGCAGAGAGGATCACCCTCCCGGGTTGACAATCCGGGTCAGCTAGCGTTGGTGGTGGCACCTCAGGTGGGAGGTTATAAGTTCACCAAAGTGCTCATGGATGGAGGAAGCAGCATTAATATCAGGTACTATGAGACCTTCCGTCGTATGGGGCTAACAGACAAGAATCTTAAACCGTCCAATACGGTATTCCATGGTGTGGTACCTGGTAAGTCAGCATATCCCGTTGGCAAGATTGCTCTGGAGGTGGCCTTTGGAGATGATCATGATTCCAGGTCAGAAACATTGGTTTTTGAGGTGGTTAAGATCCGGAGCCCGTACCACGCTTTGTTTGGGCGGCCGATTTATGCCAAGTTTATGGCACGACCCTGTTATATTTATCTGCAGCTCAAGATGCCGGGTCACAAGGGGACCATAACCATTCATGGAAGTCGCAAGATTGCCTTGGCGTGTGAAGAAGGTGATGCGGCCTATGCAGAGTCGGTTTGTGCCACGGAAGAGTTGAAGTACTACGAGGATAATGTTGATCCGGCGGACATGACTCCGTTGAAGAAGCCAACCACAGAGCATGATCCGGCTTTAAAGTTCAAATCCGCAGCTGAGACTAAGCTTGTTGACTTTGTACCTGGCGATTCGTCCAAGCAGTTTTGTATCAGCACCAACTTGGATCCGAAATAGGAAAGCGTGCTCATCGAGTTCATCCGTGAGAACCGGGACATTTTTGCATGGAAGCCTTCTGACATGCCAGGTGTACCGAGGAACTCGTGAGCACACTCTTAATGTTGATCCTAAGTACAAACCAAGTGAAGCGGTTTCTCCGCGGTTCAATGAAGAAAGGCGCAAAGCTATTGGAGAGGAGGTGGCGTGCTCTTAGCGGCTGGCTTTATTGTTGAAGTGTTCCATCCTGAATGGCTGGCTAATCCGGTGCTGGTCCTTAAGAAGAACGGCACTGGCGCGTAATGTGTGGATTACACAGATCTTAAGAAGGCTTGTCCAGCAGATCCTTTTTCCCTCCCCCGCATCGATCAGATTATTGATGCTACGGCGGGTTGTGAGCGTTTGAGTTTTCTGGATGCATATTCTAGTTATCATCAGATCAAGATTGCAGTTAAGGACCAGGAGAAGACGGTGTTCATAACTCCCTTTGGAGCCTTCTTCTATGTATCTATGCCCTTTGGGCTCAAGAGTGCTCAGGCAACTTATCAATGGTGTGTACAAAATTGCCTTCATAAGCAGATCAGCCGTAATGTACATGCCTATGTGGATGATACTGTGGTTAAGTCAAGGGAAAAGGAGACTCTGGTTGATGATTTGAAGGAAACCTTTGATAACCTGCGGACATAAAAGATGATGCTCAACCCGCCCAAGTGTGTTTTTGGTGTACCGGCAGGCAAGTTATTGGGTTTTCTGGTGTCCAACAGGGGAATTGAGGCTAATCCGGAGAAGATCACAGCTATCACCTCTCTGGCTAAACCGAAATGTATCAATGATGTCCAGCGCTTGGCAGGCCGGATTGCCGCGTTGAGCCGGTTTATCAGCCGCCTCGGTGAGAAGGCAATACCTTTGTATCAGATGCTGAAAAAAGCGGATCCCTTTGTCTGCAGTCCGGCCGCTGATAAAGCACTGGAGGACTTAAAGCGGCAGCTAGCCTATCCGCCTGTTCTTGCTGCTCCGATTGACAAAGAACCGTTGCTACTATATGTGGCAGCTAATGCTCGTGCAGTCAGTGTAGCTATTGTGGTAGAGCGCAAGGAGGCGGGCAAGGAGTATCCGGTTCAGCGTCCAGTTTACTATATCAGCGAGGTGCTTATTGAGTCCAAGCAAAGATATCCGCATTGGCAGAAGCTGGTGTATGGAGTTTTCATGGCAAGCCGGAAGCTTAAGCAATACTTCCAGGGACATCCCATCACAGTGGTCAGCTCTGCTCCTTTGGGAGATATAATTCAAAACAGGGAAGCAACTGGCCGGATTGCCAAGTGGGCTATAGAGTTTGGGCCGCACAGTTTGAAATACGTGCCTCGGACGGCGATCAAGTCTCAAGCACTTGTGGATTTCATCAATGATTTGACGGAGCTACAAGCGCCTGAAGAAAAACCGGATCACACCTATTGGACTATTCATTTTGATGGGTCCAGGCAATTGGAGGGCTCGGGGGCTGGAGTCATATTAACTTCCCCACGAGGTGATAAGTTCTGTTACATTCTCCGCTTAATGTTACCTTGTACTAACAATGCAGCTGAGTATGAAGCTTTACTCCATGGTCTCCGGATGGCTAAGGAGATGAATCTCAGCCGAGTCAAGTGCTTCGGTGACTCGGACCTAGTGGCCCAACAAGTGTCTGGTACTTGGGATTCTAAAGACCCACTCATGGCAGCATACCGTCGTGAGGTGGATATCATTACAGGCCATTTCAAGGGATATCAGGTGGATCATGTGGACAGACGGAAGAACGAAGCGGCGGATGCTTTAAGCCGGCTGGGCTCTCAGCGTAAACCGGTCCTGCCTAATGTCTTCTTAGATGTCCTGCATAACCCGTCGGTCAAGCTTCCTGGCGAAGAGGATTTGGCTATTTCTGATCCGGAGGCTCAGTTGGTGGCGGCTCTGCATGTCATTCCGGATTGGACGGTTCCTTATCTTGCGTACATGAAACGGGGCGAGTTACCAGAGGATGAGACGCTGGCCAGACAGATAATCCGGCGATCCAAGTCCATGACTATTGTCAATGGCGAGTCGCATCATTGCAGTGTGTCAGGAGCGTTTCAACGTTGTGTGTCGCCAAAGGAAGGTTGTGAGATCTTGCGCGAAATCCACGAAGGAGATTGTGGTCACCACGCCGGTTCAAAATCTCTGGTGGCTAAGGCGTTTCGTCATGGTTTTTATTGGTTGCCTCCTCATGCTGATGCGGAGGACCTGGTTAGGCGATCTGACGGCTGTCAGAAGTTCTCAAGACGCGCTCATGTACCGGCTCAAGAATTGAGGATGATTCCAATTACTTGGTCGTTTACGACTTGGGGGCTGGATATGGTTGGGCCTTTCAAATGGTCCAAGGACAAGAAGACGCACCTCTTGGTGGCGGTTGACAAATTTACAAAGTGGGTGGAAGCGGAGCCCGTCAGCAAGTGTGATGCAGCCACGGCGGTTCAATTCATTAAAAAGGTGATTTTCCGGTTTGAATTTCCACACAGTATCATTACTGATAATGGTACCAATCTATCTAAGGGTGCTATGAAGGAGTTACGTGAGCGTGAGCACATCCGCAGCGTTTCATCGATGGCTCACCCACAGTCAATGGCCAGCGAGAGAGCTAACCAAGAGATCTTACGAGGCATCAAACCCCGGCTTATGGTTCCTTTGCAGCGGACGCCGGGTTGTTGGGTTGAGGAGTTACCATCTGTATTATGGAGCATCAATACTACGCTCAACAGATCGACAGGATACACACCGTTCTTCATGGTCTACGGAGCGGAGGCTGTTCTCCCCAGTGATATCCGTCATGATTCACCTCGTGTAGCAGCTTATGTTGAAGCAGACAACAAGGTAGCACGGCAGGACGCTTTGGACCTGTTGGATGAGGAGCGTGACATTGCAGCTGCCCGTTCAGCGATCTACCAGCATGATCTTCGTCGCTATCACAGTCACCGAGTTAGAACCAGAACCTTTCAAGAAGGAGATTTGGTGCTCCGGCTCATCCAAGACCAGACTGATATGCACAAGCTATCCCCACCTTGGGAGGGACCTTTTGTGGTCAGCAAGAATCTGCACAACGGGTCGTACTATCTGATTGATATTCGAGAGCATAAAGACTCACGTACATCAGAGGAGGAGACTAACAGGCCGTGGAACATAGCTCATCTTCGGCCTTACTATACTTGAGCCATAGGCTCTACTTATGTACATATTATGACAATGTATATATTATGATCAATACAATAAACCGGAGCCTTAACTAAAGCGGGGTCTCTGTTATTTTTACATCATGAGTGGTTACAGGGAGTTTTTGTCTTAAAGCGGTCTCTGGTTTACCCCTTGAGTTAGCTTTTTAACAAATCTTTATATCATGTCACTTGGGGGCTTGGTCGTGTCCGAACCAATGCAACACCTTTTGATAGGCGAAAGCCACGAGATCACTTGGGGACTTGGTCACGTCTGAACCAGTCACGCCTCTTGATCGGCCTAAGGCCACAGAATAACTTGGGGGCTTTGGTCGAACCCGAACCATCACTACACCTCTTGATCGGCGTAATGCCACTGCATCATTTGGGGACCTGGCTGACATGAACCATAGCTACGCCTATTCGGGGCTTGGTCGTGTCCGACCATGGTAATGCCACTTGATCGGCTCAAACAGCCTCTTTCGCAAAATATTTTGTCTTTGTCTTTGCTTGACATTTGTTCGTCTTTTTCATATTTCCCTTGTTGTGTTCTTAAACCGACAATTATTAAACTGATTCGACTGTCAGTTGACAGGACACTGTTTGTTTTTCATCCGGAGATACTTTTGCCCGGTTTGATTTTTGATAAACATCCTATTATGGAGTAACACCGGTGTTCATCTTAACCGGAGCAGTTTACAGTAAACCGACCCTATATACACAGGAGATGTTTTCTCCTTCAGCAGAGCGGGTTTCTTACAACTCCGCTTCAAGATTGGCACAGCCAACTTCATGCCCTACGATGGCAGGTATCATATATTCCCATATTTTATCATATGTTTAATCTAAAGTATTATCTTTAGTTTCATATATATGGATATGATGACCCGCCTGGTGGTACAACCACAATGGCGTTTTAAGCTTTTTGCTGCAGACAACAGTTTAAGGTTGATGATTCAACAAAAACATAAATTGCAATAAATATGCACGAAGGCATATCAACACAAAGTGTGGCAGCTAGTCTATTACAAGGCAACACAGTGCCCAGATAAGATAATTGTTTTTGGCATAACATAAGGAAGCAGTAATGTAAACCGGCCTCCGGTTTATGCTTGATCGCCAGCTTGGCCTGATGGTTGCGGGTCATCCTGCGCCGCTTCAACTTCTGATTCCCTACCCAGCGGCTGGAAATCAACAGTTGTCCAGTCGATTCCCATTAATGCTTGGAATACGACTTCATCATTGATCAGCAACAATGGTTCAATATCAGGAGCGTAAGTATGCTTACGGATTGGCGGTACAAGGTTCTCCGCTTTAGGAATTGGTGTAGGCACTCGTTTATTTTCTCCATCATATTGGGCTTGATAGTTAGACAGATTTGCCTCTTCAACCAATTGGCAAGCCAAAGGGTGCACTTCCCGGTTTATCGTTCGGAGATCCTCTTCGCTGAATTTTGTCCCGTCTTCCTTCAAGCTTGGGAAGCCATGCGCCGCTTCAACAGGATCAAAATCCGGCACGCACGCTTTGGCCCGGATTAAGGCGTTTATGGCACCGGTTCTAGCAGCAGATTTCTTTAATTCTTCAAACCAGGCAGGAAGCATTGACAACCTTTTAAGGGTGTCCTGGATCATGGTCGGTGCCGGGTTGTTATGAGAAGCGGTGCTGATGATCCGCTGCACAACAGTATAGAGTTGCTCTATCAATGTATAAGAGGCTTTCAATTTCTTCCGCACGTCTGATCCCAAGTGGCCAATACGTGTCCATGTATCATTCAAAGGGTTAATAAACCGGCAATTACATGAGAGGGATTCATTACGTCAGAAATCAAAAAGACTTACCAAACACAGCGGCGGTCATGGCATGCACTTGTCGCTTTACACTGGTCGGTTCGTCAACCACTGGTTTGAGTGCAGCCTCAGCATTCTCTGCCCGTTGAGTTAAAGCGGCCTTTTCAGTGGCCCAATCTGCTCGCTCCTTGTTGAAGCCTTCCTTAAGCTCTTACATGACGCTTAAAGCGCTGGTTAATTCATTCTTTGCTTTGGAGGTTTCAGCTTGCTTAGATTTCACGTTTTCTTGGAGATTAGCGATTTGTTTTTCTTTCTTGTTCAGATCAGCCTACATACAGAAAATAATTTGATGAAGATTAAGGTGCAGATTTGAAGTACCAACCCCATAACAAGCTATGCCTTTGGTACTTGGGGGCTAATGCATATTTGTTGTTCATCCTACAATTTCTATATCAAGTCCCAAGCTCAATACAAGTATTCAGTTTGGCACTTGGGGGCTAATGCTTATTTGCTCTATCCTTGAGGGGTACTGGATTTCTTATAAAAGTCCCGGTTTAACTACATTAGGTTGAACCGGCCCTTGGGGGCTACTTTCCCAAGAGTACAGCTTTGCTCAGAATTATATTGGCAAGTCCCGGTTTAAGTTCACATCTTAAAACCGTCACTTGGGGGCTATTAGAGCTGACAGATTGAAATACACAAGCAGAGAGTCATGGAATTTACCTCATATTTGTCCTTCATCATATTTACCAGACCAGCTTCATAATCACGACTGGTATATAACCGGTTCAGATAACCAGAATGAAGATCTTGGGGATTTAAAGCGGCATAAGTTGCCAAATCGGCATTCCACTTGCCTTTACCAAACGCAGTAAATTCATCATTTGCAGTGTGCTTGGACAAGGCGACAGGATTACCTGGCTCGGAATGGCCAAAGCCAATAATAACAACATCGTCATCCTTGGCTTCGCCGGTTCACACTGGAGTCGCCGGTTTATCCGTATGCTGTGGTGGACTCGCTGTCTTGTCAGTTTGAGCAGGACTTGTGGGTTGATTTGAAGGGCCGGTGGTATCAACATGTGCCTCTTCAACAGTAACATCATGATCTTGCAATGGTGGGTAGGTCAGCATATCATCCTGAATGTGTTCCTTGGGGTTTGGTATTTGGGTCGGTTCAGGAGCATCGTCTTCTGCCGCTTTGTCCAGGCGAGCTTTCTTGCTTGGCCTAGGCTTGGCCCTGAAAGGAAAAAGACGGATCAAGTCCAATGAACATTGAAAGTGGTATACCAAACAACATTATCAAGAATATGGCTCACCCAAGCACTGTCTTGAGTGGTGGGAGTTGGGAAACTGTCGACTCACCAGAGGAAGAATGAGAAGTCACCTGATAATCAGAGTCAGATGGATTAAGAGGCTAACGAATGCAACCCGCTTTAGGATAAGCATTGACGAAACAGTTAGAGACCTCTGAACGGCGTTTCCGAACCGGACTGTTCGGTAAACCGGTGGAGGTGACTACACTGGCATTGTGTGCGGGTTCTTGTGACGAGCTTCATGCTGTTGTGTCTTCATAAGAAAGTTTCGATCCAAGTAAGCAAGAGGATGAGAAAATTTAACTTTCCAGTTTGACCGACGGATTTTTACTGAAGGTAAAGGGTTTGAATCGTAAGAAAGAGTGATTACCTCTACAACATCAGCATGACTAGCTTCAACATCATCCTGGCAATAATCATTATCAATAAGGCGTGTAAAAAATAGACCAAGTGAGTCAAGTTCTACCACAAGATCCGGATTACCCACATCATCGTCAGCTGGTGGATCGGAAGAGGCAGTGGTTTTCTTTCTATTTGCTGGTTTCTTCACAACTTTGGTCTTGAGCCGGGTTATTGCCACCGGTTTCTCTTGTGGAGTCTTCCTGCTCCAAAATGGATCACCACCCTGTTTGAAAGATGTTAATATCAACAAAGAGTACTTAAACATAGTTAGATTTTATAAAGGCATAAGATATGGGTCTTACGGCTAGCGGTTTATTAATGGCAGAAAAGGGAGCTAGGCCGGTTTGGGCGCAAGCAGCTTCCGGTTCGTTTAACATCTTCTTAACAGCCTCAGTAACTTCATCGTCTGTCAGCTGGATCTCAATATTCCGTAGAGGGTCTTTCACATCTTCTGTGTATTTGCACATCAAACCGGAGCGCAGGCTTAGGGGCAGTATACTCCAAGATATCCAACAGCGAGCAAGATCAACTCCTGTCAACCCGTTGGCCATGAAGGCCCGGATCTGGAGAGTTGAGGGGCATATTTTCTTCTCTCCTTAGCAGTCAGTCTATGAGGGAGGGGATGTGTGTCGCTTAGCCGCTCCGGACGGTAACCCGGTAAAGGATTTTCTCCCTCAGGGGAGGTATCTTTGAAGTAAAACCATGTTGAATTCCACTCTTTGGGATGGTGTGCAGTTTGGCGTGAGGGTAACTGACCTCTTTCCGCTTCTGAATCGCCACACCACCCAACTCAGTGTTGGGACCATCAGAAAATTCAGTGCGGCGGTTTAGATGGAAGCAATCTCTGAACAATTCAACTGTGGGCTCCTCTTGAAAAAACACCTCACAGAGCACTTGAAAGTGACAGATATTGGTTATGGAGTTGGGGGCCAATGTCTTGTGGACGCAGTTGGAAGTTGGCCAAGACATCCCGATAAAACTTTGAACCGGGTGGACTAAAGCCCCGGGCTAAATCATCAGCAAAAACAACAACTTCTCCATCCTTGGGTTCTGGAGAACTCTCTCGGCCAGGGACCCTCCAGTGAATGACGTATTTTTTGCCTAAAGCGCCGGTGTGGACTAAGTTATCCAGTTGAGTTTCAGTCACTCGAGAAGGGACCCAGTTACACTCGTACACTTGCTTGGCCATGATGCAATCTGCAAGGCAGTAATACCGGTTCAAGAATATGTTGGAAGGCTATATATTGATACATTCATTGTTAAACCGGAAGAAGTTGCTTATAAACCGGACTTCTGCAAGGTGGCAATACATAACTGGAAAACCTTGGCGGTTCAACAAGGGGACTAATGGTATATGCCGAGTTGTCAATTTCTCTACAAAGTTAAACCGCCTAGTCTGAAACATTGATGAATCAAGAGTGGATGTGCGAAAAACAGGTTTCACAAAAGCTTGTCACAGTTTTGGATCTGGAGCATATTCAGAAAAGAAAACCATATTCAAGGTCCAAAACGGAGCGGTACCGAATCAATGAGCAAGGACGCAGGGAGATCTATGACCTTGAGATGCGCAGGTGACAGTGGATGCTAAAAAACTACCGCTACGCAGAACAAGGATTCACATACTTAACTAAAAGTTATCATATGAGCAAGAAGCAAGCGATGAGCACCGAAGAACATGGAAACCCTAGAAAAGATCTATGGTGAAAGGATAGAAAACTTACCGGGGCTGAGGAAGAAGCGGAAGGTCGCCGCGATGCTCTGGTACGTTCAGGGTGATGCAGCGGCCAAGGTTGGTGTAGAAGTTGACGGCGGCAGCGGAGCTCCGAAGCTGGGCGGCGCGAGGAAGACGAAGCAGAGGGGCACGAAGGGAAAAAAAGAAATGACCCTTTGGTCTATTTATAAAGGCAAGAGATATGTGTGTCATGCGCAAAAATCAAGGGACCGCAAGTTTGGAAGCGGAGCTGTCGCCTCGATTGTTGCAGACTCATTAATGAAAAGATATTACTGTCACAGCCCCAGATCAGCCCTTGTTTGTTTTTGCTTTAGCATCCATGCATCATGTTTAATTTTCATGAAATTTGAAATGGGGATTGCCTAAACCCTTGCATCAAAGGAATCCACTAGGTTCACCTAAAATATTTTCAGTAATCCAAATGGCCTTCAAAAATGTTCATCATTTATGGGAAATGCAGTAAACAGTAACCATAGGTGATGCACATTTTTCCTTGGCATATTTGGGCTCTGAATTAAATCATATGGTATTTTCATTAGGGCATTTAAATACCATAAAATATTTTAAATGCTCAAATAATCATTAACTTAAATGTTTGCTGTTGGATATTTTCCAAACAGTGGGCTTGAGCAAGTTTCATGATTTTTGGGATAGTATTAGTATTTTTAATAAAGCCCTAAAGACTACAGAATAATAGAAAAACAAAAACAATTAAGAGAGAGAGAGAGAGGAAGCTTACCCGGACCACCCACCAGACTGGGCCGGCCAACCTGGCCCGTGCCAGTCATCACCTACCTCTGCCAGTAGGCAGAGGAGGGAGACAGCCCACGCGCGCACGGCCACCGCACGCCACCTCCTGCTTCGTCGTGTCACGCTCTCCGTCAACCCAATCCCGCGCCTGGAGACGCCTCGAAGCCCCTCTCGCCTCTCCCTCACTCGGTGCACTCTCCCCCCCTCCTCTGCCTCTCCTGCGCGTAGCCACCGAACGGAGCCGCCGCCACCGTCGCCGTTCGCCGCCACCACCGACCTCCCCACGGCCAGCCATCCTGCCCACGAGCTCCGCCTCACTGCCGCGCACCTCTACGCCGAACCACACGACCGCGGGACACCTGAGGCGGCGCCACCGTCTTCGTTTCCATCGCCGGCCGCCGGAGATCCCCCTCGATGCTCCACTCGCTCCGGTGCCTCCCCGAGCTCGCCGATGCCATCGCTGCACCCGCCGTGAGCTCCTCTGTCGTTTCCCCCTCTCCCCTGACTCGCTTTCTTCCTCTAGCCACCGCCCCCACGAGCTCCCGAGGCCGCTGTCCGCCATGGCCGCGTAGCTCTCCTGACCCGAGCCCCTCTGCTCGAACCCGTGGCACCAACGTGCTTCTGGTGGCCCGCGGATGCCACTTAGCCCATCAGCTTCTCCCCTAGTGCACAGCAGCCTCGTTCTCGAGCGCAAGCAAACTCCGGCCGCCGCCTGGCTCGACGCCGGCGTCGTTTCCGGCCACCCCGAGCCCAACCAATGCCACCAAGAGCTGCGGGTTGCTCCCAGCTACACTTAGACGCCCTCCGCGGCTCATTTGGTCACGGAGCGGCCAAACCCACTCCCATCGCCGCGTTCGGCCTCGCCGGCGACTAAACACCAGCAAGTTGACCCTGCTAACCTCTCGTTTGACCACGGGTGGGCCCTGGTTGACTCTCCTGAGTCAATGACAGGTGGGGCCCAGCCGTGTTAACTAATCAGGATTAGTTTTAATTGATATTTAGTTAAACTAATTATGCTGACATACGGGACCCACCAGTCAGGTTTGACCTGGTCGACGCCCAGTTGACTTGCCGACGTCACAGCGACGTGGTGCTGACGCCATAATCGTTTTCTGGATTTAATTTAATTCAGGAAATTCCAGAATATATCCAAAACTTCTAAAATTCATAGAAATTCAACCGTAACCCCAATGGAAATAAGTTATATATGAAAAATGATCAAAAAAATATGAAGAATCTGTTTATGCCATGATCATGCATGTTTGAACAAGCTAACCTCACTGAATAGGATGAATCATGATTAGGGCAATTTATGAACTAGCATTTGGAGTTGGAGTTTAACCTTGTTTGAATTCCACTTAAATTAACTTGGCTTGCTGCTGCATTAGGTCAATTCAGTTCCTTAACATGACATGTCATTCATTTGTTTGTGCATTGCATTGATTGTGCTCTTTCTTGTTTGCCGGTAATTGTTCCTCTCGGTGAGCGACGTCATCGCGATGAATTCGATGACACCGATGAAGAACTATATTAACTTCAGAAGTGCCAGGCAAGCAAAACCCCCTTGTTCATTCCGATATAATCCCACTCTCTCGCTCCTGCTCTGTTTTATTGCATTAGGACAACAACGACTCATGTGTTACCTGCTGCGGTAGCTGAACCTCTTTATCCTCTGCATGACCTGTCATTCCACAGTAATTAGATGAAACCCACTAGCATGAGTAGGAGTTGTTTGAGCCATGTTGTGCCTACTCATTCATGCTTGTTTGTCGTGCCTGCTACTGCTTAGAGTTGAGTCAGGTCTGATTCATCGGGAATGAATTGGAATGGTGTGTGAACATGTCCTACTGTTGAGAGCTAAGTGTGTGAACACTATTTGGTAAAGGTAGCGGTCAGAGGCCATGTAGGAGTACATGGTAGGTTGTCTCATTGCAGCCGTCCTTAGGAACTGTGTTCTGTGTTTGTGATCCATGAAACAGTTACTACCACGCATTGGGCCCGAAACCAATGGACCCTCTCGGCTTCTTAACCACCCTTGTTCTCTGTCCAGGAGTTGCAACTAGTTTACGTGTTTGTAGGATATGTGTTGGAGGCCGTGCGTGGCGCTGACCCTAGGGGTGGGCTATGATGCGGTAGATACACCGTGGCCGGTGTCAATGCCCGCTTGGTATCTCGGGAACCCCGCACACATCGTTCGGGGCTGTATGGGAAACCTCGGCCGGACTCCCTGCGGATGGAACCTGAATAGGCGATAAACCTGGACTAGGGATTTGAGTGTTTAGGTGTGCTGTGGCCGACACCCACGTTGGGCTTCCGCTTGAAGGTTGCCGAGTACATGTCGTGTAAACGGCGGTAAGTGGTGAGAGCGTGTGTGAAGAAGTACACCCCTGCAGGGTTAATATGATCTATTCGAATAGCCGTGTCCATGAAAAGGACTTCTGGGTTGCCTATATCAGTTCATAGACAAGTGAAAGTGGATACTCTAAAATGCGCAAGATAAGCATGAGTGCTATGGATGGCGTTCTCGTAGGGAGACGGAGCGGGTCCATAGTGGTGTATTGATATGGTGAATATGTGGACTCGTAGCGCCACCTCAAAAGAGTTACTTGCAAATGTAGTTCAGATAGCCACCGACTCAAAGCTGGCTTGCTGCAGTCAAAGTCCACCACCCCCCTTTGTTGATAATGATGCATATGTAGTTAGTTCTGATGTAAGTCTTGCTGAGTACTTTTGTACTCACGTTTGCTTATTTTATGTTTTACAGAGAGACGTCAGTCTCGCTACTAGTTCCGCGTGGACTTCGACGTTTAGCTTGATACCTCAGCTACGATCTTGTGCCCTCCGCAGGATCTGGTAGATAGTCAGGCTTCTCAGCCTTTTTCATTTTATAGATGTCTGTACTCAGACATGTTAAGCTTCCGCTTGTGCTTTGACTTGTATGCTCTGAGTGTTTGGTCATGAGACCCATGTTTGTAATATCTCGCTCCTCGGAGCCTAATGAATAAATATTTGAGTCGTAGAGTTATGTTGTGATGCCATGTTGTATTTACACATATTGAGCATATTGTGTGTATGTTAGAAATGCTTGGTATGTGTGGGATCCGACAATCTAGTTGTTTATCCTTGGCAGCCTCTCATATGGGAAATGTAGTCTCGTGCTTCGGCGATAGTAGTCCGCTACAGCCCGGTTCACGAGTCCTGCTAGCCCAGACTACTGCTTTGGACACTTGATCGGCGGCATGTGTTTCACTGTTCCTATGTCTGTCCTTCGGGAAATGTCACGCGGTGATATTCGAGTCCTGCCTAGCTGCTACAGCCGGGATACGGAGTCCTGTTAGCCAGTGCTATAGCCCGAATTCATCGTTGATGACCGACATGCTCGATGTGATTCATGTATGCCTGTCCCCATGGGTTAGTGCCGCTTTGGGTTCACGACTAGCCATGTCGGCCCGGGTTCTCTGTCATATGGATGCTAGCGACACTATCATATACGTGAGCCAAAAGACGCAAACGGTCCCGGGCCATGGTAAGGCGACACCCGTGGGAATACCGTGCGTGAGGCCGCAAAGTGATATGAGGTGTTACCGGCTAGATCGATGTGACTTGGAATCGGGGTCCTGACAGCGTTGGTATCAGAGCCTGACTTCCTGTAGGATTACCAAGCCAAACTGGTCGAAGTTGTGTCTAGAAATGCTTTAGTTATATAAGGGAATTGATTGTGGAAGGGAACGTAAGGCTCTTTTTACTCCTTATACCTCATGGCCTTCTGATCTGAGTCATCCTCTTCTCTTCTACGGGGATTAAGAACTAGGCCTTCTCATCTATCTATTAGAACGACTTGTTACTAATCCATAGACTTTTAAGATTGTTGGTTTCAAGCCTCAGTTCAGTTCCTACTATTTCTATATGTTAACTGTTGATCTCGGAACCTTGATATGATGTTGTTAAGTGGCTATGCCACCATTTTGTATGATGTCTCAAATCTTTTTGAGCATTTACAGCCGTTATGTTGTCCGAGTCATCCCGGGTTTCTAAACTATCTGATGCATTTGCAAATCCCTTCCTCCCGTTCCTGATGTCCTTTTGGGCCAGATTAAGCACACTAACCAGTCAGTCGGGGTACTCCATTGCCTCGACATATATGTTGGAGTTATTATTATGACCCTAGGTGTTTAGGAAGTCACCTAGCAATTTAGCAATGCTTTTGTACCCCCAGTGTGATGATTCTGGCCATTATTCTTGAAGGCATCCCGTGATGTTATTAGTTAGTAGGCATTCTATCCCTGGGTTCTTGAACCCGAGATTCACCCTACCTCATGTTGTTAGTATTTGCTAGTTCCTTTAGGATATTAGTAACCTTTGCATTAGTCCTCGAGGTCCATGGTATTTCCTTCTTCCAAATGCCATGAACCGCTTATGGCAGAAGTTCCTCGCTGAACTAAAGGATCACACTCAGAGTACTCCTGAGGAGTTCTCCATTTATAATTGTGAATCTGCCAGTTCTACTTTCCTGCATGGGTTATCCGGAAGAACCCTGTTGAACTTGATTCGACATACTAACCTATGCATCCACAACTCAGAAAGTTATATGCTCCTCGAGTTGTTCCTCCTTAGTTGTATTCTGACCCCGCCTGTCAATTGATAGTCAAGGGTATGCGTGCATTCGTTTATTGATGCCTATTACTCTTGTGGTCCGTCAAGCCATTCTGTCCTGAATGACTTGGAGAAACAAACTCCAGTACCTCATCCATTTCTAGGATTGGGTCAAAGTAGTTGTATCCCGCAGATCAAAATGCCAATTCAGCTTTGTTCTGTTCTACCTTGGAGTATTACCCCTTTATGTCGAATTGACATGAGAACTGCACCAACTCTCATGAATTTTGGCGTAGTGATACTTCTCACCATCATCATTCATTCCTCGGTCCGTGTTGATGTAACCGGATTGCCGACAAGTGAATTGTGATGTGTGAAATCAATACTCCGAGCAACTCGTTGCTTGGTAGCTAATGGACAATATCCTCATTCTTAGCGTGTTGGCTATTAAATCATCATGCTAAGATTGATCGTGCTACCTAGTCCTTATTTCTGGTGCATTCTTCGATTGATGAGTTAGGATTTTGTCAAGTCCTCACTCATTTGATCATATCGTCTTGCCCTCAAAAGCAAGATTGTTCTCGAGCTTAGTAACATACCGATGGTTTGTGACTTTCCAAATATCTCCTTGGAAGTGTTACCGGGTTGTTTCCTGACTGTTATGTTGAGCTCGTGATCAAGTTGGTTTCTTGTGAACCACCCTTTCTCCAAGAATCTGTGTTGGATATCCCTGAGCTAGTTGGTTAAGCTAGACAACAACTTGGAGAGTTGGAAGATAAAAGCTTGCCTAACTTAGTTCGATCCAAAGGGATATTCTTGTGTAGTGTGTGTTGAAGGAAGATGATATCTTCATCGATTGGTCCCTGTGATCAGTTGTTGGACCTATTGTCGTATCAATCCTTGACTTGAGTATGGGCCATCGTCAAGTCAAATCAGAACCAACGATATTCATAATGTTGTCTTACTCGTGGTTGATCCCTTGAGCATACACCATTACATCTTTTGGTCTGATCAATGCTATCACCGTGTTCACATGATGGTGGAAGTCCAGTGATATGGAAATTCCGATGAATTGTTGTTGAGCCCGTCAGTAGCATTTTGTCTCCCCCATGATTCATGTTGAACATCAACCTAGTGTTGGAAACTTGTGTAAGCATTTCTTCGTGTTCCGTTCATGAAGCTTATGCTTGGATGGAAGAAGTGACTTCCTCGAATTCATGTGCTTTAGGTGTAAGTTGCCGCCATGAATTTGAGAAAGGTCTGTTTTTGCTTCCTCTGGAATCATCCCAAGTCAGTCATGCATGTCCGTAGTATTCTATGGTCTGATAGACTGATCATCTTCATTCGATATGAATTCCCTAGCACACCAAGCCACTAGCTGATTTGTTCAGGGGCAAGAAGTTTATTCATAAGAGCTAATCATATGACTTATGCAAGGACTTCGATATCCTCGATGATGGCTCCCCACCTGAACTTGGTAGTGTTTAATATAAGACTACTACGTGGCCATGCTTGTCTGGGACAACGTGTTCACCTGTTTGTAGCAGAACCAGCTCATGTTTTGGAGCTTGCTACCGTAGTTCATTCCCGAGAATCTCGCAACATCTTCTTGTCAATTTGTGTTGCACCCTTTCCTTTTCGGACATGCTGAGTCTGAAGTATCCTATCACCAATCGGATCTGAATCTCAGGCAGATATGATGGTTGGAACATTCCCAGCATTTGCATTTTGTTCCCAGCTTGCACCCCATTGTGCCAATTTCCATGGGCTGCCCCTCTCAGTAATTGATGTCTAGGATCATCCTCAAAAGTGGACTTACCATGGGTCCCATCCATTTCCGATGGTAAGCAGAAATCATCCATTGCGTTGTCTTCAACAAGGTAGTCCACATCATCCATTCTAGTATGAGTATGTCTTTTATTCGAACTCTTTCAACCAATCGATTGTGATTGCCTTAGGCTGGTATAAAGAGTTTCAATGATCTCTGAATCAAAAGTAATTATTTTTGCCACTTAAGGGAATAGTTCTTTGCGTCACCTTCCCTAAGGTGCCCCGTTTTGGAATCATGGCAACTTCCCTCGCTATTTTGAAACACTCGTAAAATTGTTTCCTCCGTCCTTACTGATGCATGTCTTACCTCTCCACTCCAGAAATGTTTTACGTCTCATTCCATGAGTTGATCTTGGATCATTAAGATGATCCTAAATTGTTTGAACCTCAAGAAGATCGATTCTTCTAAATTCCCCCTTTTCTTCTCGTTGTCATGTTGGATGTAGTTCTCAAGACAAGACGTCGAGACAAAGACGGTGATCGTGTCAACGTTCCTATGAAGTGCAACTTGGATCGTGAAGTTTGTGCTAGTTTGTGTCCCCTCTGTCTTCTTACCACACGTCTTGAATCTCGGGACGAGATTCTTGTTTAGTGGGGGTGAGCTGTCACAGCCCCAGATCAGCCCTTGTTTGTTTTTGCTTTAGCATCCATGCATCATGTTTAATTTTCACGAAATTTGAAATGGGGATTGCCTAAACCCTAGCATCAAAGGAATCCACTAGGTTCACCTAAAATATTTTCAGTAATCCAAATGGCCTTCAAAAATGTTCATCATTTATGGGAAATGGAGTAAACAGTAACCAGAGGTGATGCACATTTTTCCTTTGCATATTTGGGCTCTGAATTAAATCATATGGTATTTTCATTTGGGCATTTAAGTACTATAAAATATTTCAAATGCTCAAATAATCATAAACTTAAATGTTTGCTGTTGGATATTTTCCAAACAGTGGGCTTGAGCAAGTTTCATGATTTTTGGGATAGTATTAGTATTTTTAATAAAGCCCTAAAGACTACAGAATAATAGAAAAACAAAAACAATTAAGAGAGAGAGAGAAAGAAGCTTACCCGACCACCCACGGACCGGGCGGCCCACCTGCCCGTGCCGTCATCACCTACCTC
The DNA here is from genome assembly GCA_021605205.1 of Aegilops longissima. NCBI lineage: Eukaryota > Viridiplantae > Streptophyta > Magnoliopsida > Poales > Poaceae > Aegilops > Aegilops longissima. The sequence continues at coordinate 560,814,168 of CM038680.1, forward strand.
TGCCAAGAGGCGGAGGAGGAGACAGCCCACGCGCGCACGGCCACCGCACGCCACCTCCTGCCTCGCAGTGTCACGCTCTCCGTCAACCCAATCCCGCGCTTGGAGACGCCTCGAAGCCCCTCTCGCCTCTCCCTCACTCGGTGCACTCTCCCCCCTCCTCTGCCTCTCTGCAGCAGAGCCACCGAGGGAGCCGCCGCCACCGTCGCCGTTCGCGCCACCACCGACCTCCCACGGCCAGCCATCCGCCCACGAGCTCCGCCTCCTGCCGCGCACCTCTTCGCCGAACCACACGATCGTGGGGCCTTTGGCGGCGCCACCGTCTTCGTTTCCATCGCCGCCGCGGAGATCCCCTTGATGCTCCGCTTCGCTCGGTGCCTCCCGAGCTCGCCGATGCCATCGCTGCACCCCCCCCGTGAGCTCCTCTGCTGTTTCCCTCTCTCCCCTGACTCGCTTTCTTCCTCTAGCCACCGCCCCCATGAGCTCCCGAGGCCGCCGTCCGCCATGGCCGCGTAGCTCTCCTGACCCGAGCCCCTCTGCTCGAACCCGTGGCACCAGCGTGCTTCTGGTGGCCCGCGGATGCCACTTACCCCAGCAGCTTCTCCCCTAGTGCACAACAGCCTCGTTCCCGAGCGCAACCGAACTCCAGCCGCCGCCTGGCTCGACGCCGGCGCCGTTTCCGGCCACCTCGAGCCCAACCAATGCCACCAAGAGCTGCGGGTTGCTCCCAGCTACACTTAGACGCCCTCCGCGGCTCATTTGGTCGCCAGAGCGGCCAAACCCACTCCCACCGCCGCGTACGGCCTCGCCGGTGGCTAAACGCCGGCGAGTTGACCCCGCTAATCTCTCGTTTGACCATGGGTGGGCCCTGGTTGACTCTCCCGAGTCAATGACAGGTGGGGCCTAGCCCTGTTAACTAATCAGGATTAGTTTTAATTGATATTTAGTTAAACTAATTATGCTGACATACGGGACCCACCAGTCAGGTTTGACCTGGTCAACGCCCAGTTGACTTGCTGACGTCACAGTGACGTGGTGCTGACGCCATAAATCGTTTTCTGGATTTAATTTAATTCAGGAAATTCCAGAATATATCCAAAACTTCTAAAATTCATAGAAATTCAACCGTAACCCCAATGGAAATAAATTATATATGAAAAATGATTAGAAAAATATGAAGAATCTGTTTATGCCATGATCATGCATGTTTGAACAAGTTAACCTCACTAAATAGGATGAATCATGATTAGGGCAATTTATGAACTAGCATTTGGAGTTGGAGTTTAACCTTGTTTGAATTCCACTTCAATTAACTTGGCTTGCTGCTGCATTAGGTCAATTCAGTTCCTTAACATGACATGTCATTCATTTGTTTGTGCATTGCATTGATTGTGCTCTTTCTTGTTTGCCGGTAATTGTTCCCTCTCGGTAGACGACGTACCGACGATGAATTCCATGACACCGATGAAGAACTATATTATCTTCAGAAGTGCCAGGCAAGCAAAACCCCCTTGTTCATTCCGATATAATCCCACTCTCTCGCTCCTGCTCTATTTTATTGCATTAGGACAACAACAACTCATGTGTTACCTGCTGCGGTAGCTGAACCCCTTTATCCTCTGCATGACCTATCATTCTACAGTAATTAGATGAAACCCACTAGCATGAGTAGGAGTTGTTTGAGCCATGTTGTGCCTACTCATTCATGCTTGTTTGTCGTGCCTGCTACTTCTTAGAGTTGAGTCAGGTCTGATTCATCGGGAATGAATTGGAATGGTGTGTGAACATGTCCTACTGTTGAGAGCTAAGTGTGTGAACACGATTTGGTAAAGGTAGCGGTGAGAGGCCATGTAGGAGTACATGGTGGGTTGTCTCATTGCAGCCGTCCTCGTGAACTGAGTTACGTGTTTGTGATCCATGAAACAGTTACTACCACGCATTGGGCCCAAACCAATGGACCCTCTTGGCTTCTTAACCACCCTTGTTCTCTGTCCGGGAGTTGCAACTAGTTTCGGTGTTTGTAGGATATGTGTTGGAGGCCGTGCGTGGCGCTGACCCTAGGGGTGGGCTATGATGCGGTAGATACACCGTGGCCGGTGTGCGAATGGCCGTTTGGTATCTCGGGAACCATGCACACATCGTTCGGGGCTGTATGGGAAACCTCGGCGGACTCCTGCGGATGGAACCTGAATAGGCGATAAACTGGACTAGGGACTTGAGTGTTTAGGTAGGTCGTGGCCGACACCCACGTTGGGCTTCCGCTTGAAGGTTGCCGAGTACATGTCGTGTAACGGCGGTAAGTGGTGAGAGCGTGTGTGAAGTACACCCTGCAGGGTTAATATGATCTATTCGAATAGCCGTGTCCGCGGAAAAGGACTTCTGGGTTGCCTATATCAGTTCATAGACAAGTGAAAGTGGATACTCTAAAATGCGCAAGATAAGCGTGAGTGCTATGGATGGCGTTCTCGTAGGGAGACGGGAGCGGGTCCATAGTGGTGTATTGATATGGTGAATATGTGGACTCGTGTGCGCCACCTCAAAAGAGTTACTTGCAGTCGTAGTTCAGGATAGCCACCGAGTCAAAGCTGGCTTGCTGCAGTCAAACTCCACCACCCCCTTTGTTGATAATGATGCATATGTAGTTAGTTCTGATGTAAGTCTTGTTGAGTACGTTTGTACTCACGTTTGCTTATTTTATGTTTTACAGAGAGACGACAGTCTCGCTACTAGTTCCGCGTGGACTTTGACGTTTAGCTTGAACCTCAGCTACGATCTTGTGCCCTCGGCTGGATCTGGTAGATAGTCAGGCTTCTCAGCCTTTTTCATTTTATAGATGTCTGTACTCAGACATGTTAAGCTTCCGCTTGTGCTTTGACTTGTATGCTCTGAGTGTTGGGTCATGAGACCCATGTTTGTAATATCTCGCTCCTCGCTGCCTAATGAATAAATATTTGAGTCGTAGAGTTATGTTGTGATGCCATGTTGTATTTACACATATTGAGCATATTGTGTGTATGTTTGAAATGCTTGGTATGTGTGGGATCCGACAATCTAGTTGTTTATCCTTGGCAGCCTCTCATATGGGGAAATGTAGTCTCATGCTTCTGAGCGATAGTAGTCCGCTACAGCCCGGTTCACCGGAGTCCTGCTAGCCTAGCACAACTGCTTTGGACACTTGACTGGCCGGCATGTGTTTCACTTCGTTCCTATGTCTCGTCCTTCGGGAAATGTCACGCGTGATATTCGAGTCCTGCCTAGCCTGCTACAGCCCGGGATACCGGAGTCCTGTTAGCCCAGTGCTACAGCCCGAATTCATACGTTGATGACCGACATGCTCGATGTGATTCATGTATGCCTGTCCCCATGGGTTGGTGCCGCTCTGGGTTCACGACTAGCCATGTCGGCCCGGGTTCTCTGTCATATGGATGCTAGCGACACTATCATATACGTGAGCCAAAAGACGCAAACGGTCCCAGGCCATGGTAAGGCGACACCCGTGGGAATACCGTGCGTGAGGCCGCAAAGTGATATGAGGTGTTACCGGCTAGATCGATGTGACTTGGAATCGGGGTCCTGACAGTTATATACAGTTCTTTATGACAGATGACGTCATGCCGGTTCACCACAATCTGAGAAAATGACGTCACGGCGTTTCAACCATGAAGATGTTGAAGACGAAGTTTTTTACTAAGGATTGACATGAACCTGTTCAAATCAATCTAGGGCCTAATGTTGGGGATATTACTACTGGGCGTAAACCGGCCAAGAGAGGCCGGGTTAACTTCATTAGTAGTCAAGTAAGCTTGAAGCCCGTGAGGATATTCTATAAGGTCCCAAGGCCCAGAACCGGTTTAAGGCTTGTAGCCGTGAACCGGCATTAGTATGTAACTTGTGTTGTAAATTAGAAATACTAGAGACCGAACCGGATACGTCTATGAGCCGGTCTCGGGACTCTGCAAACCGACGGGCGTCACCCATGTATATAAAGGGACGACCCGGTGGCGGTTTAGGGACAACAGACAACAACTCGAGACTTAGGCGAAGCTTGTTTGCTCCCTAGTCATCGAAACCCCCATCAATTCCATCACAACTAGACGTAGGCTTTTACCTTCATCGAAGGGGCCGAACTAGTATAAACTCTCTTGCATCCTTGTGTCCGCTTTAACCCCTTCAAGCTAACCCGTAGCGATGGCTCCATGACTAAGTCCTTTCATGAGGACATCTGTCGTGACAAAACCACGACAGGGACCATAACCGTTCATGGAAGTCGCAAGATTGCCTTGGAGTGTGAAGAAGGTGATGCGGCCTATGCAGAGTCGGTTTGTGCCATGGAAGAGTTGAAGTACTACAAGGATAATGTTGATCCGGCGGACATGACTCCGATGAAGAAGCCAACCACAGAGCATGATCCGGCTTTAAAGTAATCGGCAGCTGAGACTAAGCTTGTTGACTTTGTACCCGGCAATTCGTCCAAGCAGTTTAGTATCAGCACCAACTTGGATCTGAAATAGGAAAGCGCGCTCATCGAGTTCATCCGTGAGAACCGGGACATTTTTGCATGGAAGCCTTCTGACATGCCAGGTGTACCGAGGGAACTCGCTGAGCACACTCTTAATGTTGATCCTAACTACAAACTGATGAAGCAGTTTCTCCGCTGGTTCAACGAAGAAAGGCGCAAAGCTATTGGAGAGGAGGTGGCCAGGCTCTTAGCGGCTGGCTTTATTGTTGAAGTGTTCCATCCTGAATGGCTGTCTAATCCGATGCTGGTCCTTAAGAAAAATGGCACCTGGCGCATGTGTGTGGATTACACAGATCTTAACAAGGCTTGTCCAGCAGATCCTTTTTCCCTCCCCCGCATCGATCAGATTATTGATGCTACGGCGGGTTGTGAGAGTTTGAGTTTTGTGGATGCATATTCTGGTTATCATCAGATCAAGATGCCAGTTAAGGACCAGGAGAGGACGGCATTCATAACTCCCTTTGGAGCCTTCTGCTATGTATCTATGCCCTTTGGGCTCAAGAGTGCCCAGGCAACTTATCAACGGTGTGTACAAAGTTGCCTTCATAAGCAGATCGGCCGTAATGTACATGCCTATGTGGATGATATTATGGTTAAGTCACGGGAGAAGGAGACTCTGGTTGATGATTTGAAGAAAATCTTTGATAACCTACGGACATACAAAATGATGCTCAACCCGGCTAAGTGTGTTTTTGGTGTACCGGCAGGCAAGTTATTGGGTTTTCTGGTGTCCTACAGGGGAATTGAGGCTAATCCGGAGAAGATCACAGCTATCACCTCCCTGGCAAAACCGAAATGTATCAATGATGTCCAGCGCTTGGCAGGCCGGATTGCTGCGTTGAGCCGGTTTATCAGCCGCCTCGGTGAGAAGGCGATCCCTTTATATCAGATGCTGAAGAAAGCAGATCACTTTGTCTGGAGTCCGGCCGGTGATAAAGCATTGGAGGACTTAAAGCGGCAGCTAGCCAATCCGCCTGTTCTTGCTGCTCTGATTGACAAACAACCTTTGCTACTATATGTGGCAGCTAATGCTCGTGCAGTCAGCGTAGCTATTGTGGTAGAGCGCAAGGAGGCGGGCAAGGAATATCCGGTTCAGCGTCCGGTTTACTATATCAGCGAGGTGCTTATTGAGTCCAAGCAAAGATACCCGCATTGGCAGAAGCTGGTGTATGGAGTTTTCATGGCAAGCCGGAAGCTTAAGCAATACTTCCAGGGACATCCCATCACAGTAGTCAGCTCTGCTCCTTTAGGAGATATATTTCAAAACATGGAGGCAACTGGCCAGATTGCCAAGTGGGCTATAGAGCTTGGGCCGCACGGTTTGAAATATGTGCCTCGGACGGCGATCAAGTCTCAAGCACTTGTGGATTTCATCAATGATTGGACGGAACTACAAGCACCTGAAGAAAAGCCGGATCACACCTATTGGACTATTCATTTTGATGGGTCCAGGCAATTGGAGGGCTCGGGGGATGGAGTCGTATTAACTTCCCCATGAGGTGATAAGTTCTGTTACGTTCTTCGCTTAATGTTCCCTTGTACTAACAATGCAGCTGAGTATGAAGCTTTACTCCATGGTCTCCGAATGGCTAAGGAGATGAATCTCAGCCGAGTTAAGTGTTTCGGTGACTCGGACCTGGTGGCCCAACAAGTGTCCGGTACTTGGGATTCTAAGGACCTGCTCATGGCAGCATACCGTCGTGAGGTGGATAGTATTGCAGGCCACTTCAAGGCATATCAGGTGGATCACGTGGACAGACGGAAGAACGAAGCGGCGGACGCTTTAAGCCGGCAGGACTCTCAACGTAAACCGGTCCCGCCTAATGTCTTCTTGGATGTCCTGCATAACCCGTCGGTCAAGCTCCCTGGCGAAGAGGCTTTGGCTATTCCTGATCCGGAGGCTCAGTTGGTTGCGGCTCTGCATGTCATTCCGGATTGGACGGTTCCTTATCTTGCGTACATGAACCGGGGCGAGTTACCAGAGGATGAGACGCTGGCCAGGCAAATAATCCGGCGATCCAAGTCCATGACTATTGTCAATGGCGAGTTGCATCATTGCAGTGTGTCAGGAGCGTTTCAACGCTGTGTGTCGCCGGAGGAAGGTTGTAAGATCTTGCGCGAAATCCACGAAGGAGATTGTGGTCACCACGCCGGTTCAAAATCTCTGGTGGCTAAGGCGTTTCTTCACGGTTTCTATTGGTTGACTGCTCATGCTGATGCAGAGGACCTGGTTAGACGATGGTACGGCTGTCAGAAGTTCTCAAGACGCGCCCATGTGCCGGCTCAAGAATTGAGGATGATTGCAATTACTTGGTCGTTTCCGACTTGGGGGTTGGATATGGTTGGGCCTTTCAAATGGTCCAAGGACAAGAAGATCCACCTCTTGGTGGCGGTTGACAAGTTTACAAAGTGGGTGGAAGCGGAGCCCGTCAGCAAATGTGATGCAGCCACGGCGGTTCAATTCATTAAAAAGGTGATTTTCTGGTTTGGCTTTCCACACGGTATCATTACTGATAATGGTACCAATCTGTCTAAGGGTGCTATGAAGGAGTTCTGTGAACGTGAGCACATCCGGCTTGACGTTTCATCAGTAGCTCACCCACAGTCCAATGGCCAAGCAGAGAGAGCTAACCAAGAGATCTTACGAGGCATCAAACCCCGGCTTATGGTTCCCTTGCAGCGGATGCCGAGTTGTTGGGTTGAGGAGTTACCATCTGTATTATGGAGCATCAATACTACGCCCAACAGATCGACAAGATACACACCGTTGTTCATGGTCTACGGAGCGGAGGCGGTTCTCCCCAGTGATATCCGTCATGATTCACCTCGTGTAGCAGCTTATGTTGAAGCGGACAACGAGGTAGCACGGCAAAACGCTTTGGACTTGTTGGATGAGGAGCGTGACATTGCAGCTGCCCGTTCGGCGATCTACCAGCAGGATCTTCATCGCTATCACAGTCGCCGATTTAAAACAAGAACCTTTCAAGAAGGAGATTTGGTGCTCCGGCTCATCCAAGACCAGACTGATATGCACAAGCTATCCCCACCTTGGGAGGGACCTTTCGTGGTCAGCAAGAATCCGTGCAATGGGTCGTACTATCTGATTGATATTCGAGAGCATAAAGACTCACGTACATCAGAGGAGGAGACCAACAGGCCGTGGAACATAGCTCATCTTCGGCCCTACTATACTTGAGCCATAGGCTCTACTTATGTACATATTATGACAATGTATATATTATGATCAATACAATAAACCGGAGCCTTAGCTAAAGCGGGGTCTCTTTATTTTACATCATGAGTGGTTACACGAGTTTTTATCTTAAAGCGGTCTCCGGTTTACCCCTTGAGTTAGCTTTTTAACAAAGCTTTATATCATGTCACTTGGGGGCTTGGTCGTGTCCGAACCAATGCAACACCTTTTGATAGGCGAAAGCCACGAGATAACTTGGGGACTTGGTCACGTCTGAACCAGTCACGCCTCTTGATCGGCCTAAGGCCACAGAATCACTTGGGGGCTTTGGTCGAACCCGAACCATCGCTACACCTCTTGATCGGCGTAATTCCACTGCATCATTTGGGGACCTGGCTGACATGAACCATAGCTACGCCTATTGCGGGCATGGTCATGTCCGACCATGGTAATGCCACTTGATCGGCTCAAACAGCCTCTTTTCGCAAAAGATTTTGTCTTTGCCTTTGCTTGAAATTTGTTTGTCTTTTTTGCATATTTCTCTCTTGTGTTTTTAAACCAACAATTATTAAACCGATTCGACTGACAAATGACGGGACACGGTTTGTTTTTCATCCGGAGACACTTTGCCCGGTTTGATTTTTGATAAACATCCCATTATGGAGTAACGCCGGTGTTCATCGTAACCTGGATTGGTTTACATGATAAACCGACCATATATACACAGGAGCTGTTTTCACCTTCAGCAAAGCGGGTTTCTTACAACTCCGCTTCAAGATTGGCACAACCAACTTCATGCCCTACGATGGCAGGTATCATGCATTCCCATATTTTGTCATATGTTTAAATCTAAGGTATTATCTTTGATTTCACATACATAGATATGATGAACCGCCTGGTTATACAACCACAATGGCGTTTTAAGCATTTTTGCTACAGACAACAATTTAGCATTGGTGATTCACCGGAAGCATAAGTTATAATAAATATGCACGAAGGCAAATCAACAAAAGTGTGGCAGCTAGTCTATTACAAGGCAACACGGTGCCCAGATAAGATAATTGTTTTTTTGCATAGCATAAGGAAGCATTAATGTAAACCGGCCTCCGGTTCATGCTTGGTCGCCAGCTTGGCCTGATGGTTGCGGGTCATCCTGCGCCGCTTCAGCTTCTGGTTCCCTACCCAGCGGCTGGAAATCAACAGTTGTCCAGTCGATTCCCATTAATGCTTGGAATACAGCTTCGTCATTGATCAGCAACGACGGTTCAATATCAGGAGCGTAAGTATGCTTACGAATTGGAGGAATAAGGTTTTCCGCTTCAGGAATCGGTGCAGACACTCGTTTATTTTCATCATCGTACTGGGCTTGATAGTGAGACAGATTTGCCTCTTCAACCAGCTGACAAGCCAAAGGGCCCACTTCCCGGTTTATAGCTCGAAGATCTTCTTCGCTGAATTATGTCCCGTCTTCCTTCAAGCTTGGGAAGCCCTGGGCCGCTTCAACGGGATCAAAATCAGGCACCCATGCTTTGGCCCAGATTAAGGCGTTTATGGCACCGGTTCTAGTAGCAGATTTCTTTAATTCTTCAAACCGGGCAGGAAGCATTGACAACCTTTTAAGGGTGTCCTGGATCAAGGTCGGTGCGGGTTGTTATGAGAAGCGGTCTTGATGATCCGCTAGCGCGCCCGAGATAGAGTTGCTCTATCAATGTATAAGAGGCTTTCAATTTCTTCCGCACATCTGATCCCAAGTGGCCAATACGTGTCCCTATATCATTCAAAGGGTTAATAAACCGCAATTACATGAGAAAGCTTCATTATGTCGAAATCAAAAAGGCTTACCAAAGACGGCGGTCATGGCATGCACTTGCCGCTTTACATCGGTCAGTTCATCCACCACGGTTTGAGGGCAGCCTCGAATTTTCTGCCCGTTGAGTTAAAGCGGCTTTTTCAAAGGCCCAATCCGCCGCTCCTTGTTGAAACCCTCTTTAAGCTTTTCCATGACGCTTAAAGCGCTGGTTAATTCATCATTTGCTTTGGAGGTTTCAGCTTGCTGGGATTTCAGGTTTTCTTGAAGATCAGTGATTTGGTTTTCTTTCTTGCTCAGATCAGCCTACATACAGATAATCATTTGATAAAGATTAGGGAGCAGAGTTGAAGTACCAAACCCATAACAAGTTATGCTCTCGGTACTTGGGGGCTAATGCGTATTTGCTTTTTCATTCTACAGTTTCTACATAAAGTCCCAAGCTCAATACAAGTATTCAGTTTGGCACTTGGGGGCTAATGCCTATTTGCTTTGTCCATGAGGGATACTGGATTTCTTATGGTATAAAAGTCCCGGTTTAACTACATTAAGTTGAATCGGCCTTTGGGAGCTACTTTCTCAAAAGTACAGCTTTGCTCAGGATTACATTGGGAAGTCCCGGTTTAAGTTCAAGAGATCCCGATAAAACTTTGAACCGGGCGGACTGAAGCCCCGGGCTAAATGGTCAGCAAAAACAACAACCTCTCCATCCTTGGGTTCTGGAGGACTCTCCGGGCCAGGGACCCTCCAGTGAATGACGTCTTTTTTGCCTAAAGCGCCAGTGCAGACTAAGTTATCCAGTTGAGTTTCAGTCACTCAAGAAGGGGCCCAATTACACTTGTACACTTGCTTGGCCATGATGCAGTCTGCAAATCAATAATGCCGGTTCAAGAATATGTTGGAAGGCTATATATTAATACATTCATTGTTAAACCGGAAGAAGTTGCTTATAAACCGGAGTTCTGCAAGGTGGCAATACATAACTGGGAAACCCTGGCGGTTCAGCAAGGGGACTAATGGTATATGCCGAATTGTCAATTTTTCTACAAAGTTAAACCGCCTGGTCTGAAACATTGAAGATTCAAGAGTGGATGTGCGAAAACAGGTTTCACAAAAGTATTTCACATTTTTGGATCTGGAGCATATTCAGAAAAGAAATAAATATTCAAGGTACAAAACGGAGCGGTACTAAGTCAATGAGCAAGGATGTAAATAAGATTCATGATCTTGAGATGCGTAAGTGAAAACGGAGGCTAAAAGCTACCATTACACAGAACAGAGATTCAGGAGTTCTTTTGAGAACCATTATATGAACGAAAAGCAAAGGATGAACACTGAAAAACCTAGAAACCCTAGAATAGATATGGGGCGAAAAGATCAGAAGATTTACCGGAGCTGAGGAAGAAGTGGAAGGTCGCCGCGATGCTCTGGTACGTTCAGGGTGATGCAGCGGCCAAGGTTGATGCAGAGACAATGGTTGTTGGTGGCGGAGAGTCCGGTTGGGCGGCGCGAGGAAGACGGGCGAGGGCACGAAGGGAAAAAGGAAATGACCCTTCGGTCTTATTTATAAAGCAAGGGATGTGTGTCAGGCGCGAGAATCAAGGAGTCGCGAGTTTGGAAACGGAGCTGTCGCCTCGATTGTCGCATGTCTATTAAACAAAAAAGGTATTGTGGATAGTTTTTATGACAGGTGACGTCACGCTGGTTTATGATGACCAGAGGAGATGACATCATGGCGGTTCACCTAACTACACAAAGTTGCTGAAGACGAAGTTTTTTGCTAAGGATTGACATGAACCTGTTTAAATCAATCTGGGGCCTAATGTTGGAGATACTACTACTGGGCGTAAACCGGCCAGGACAGGCCAGGTTAACTTCATCAGTAGTCAAGTATGCTTGAAGCCCGTGAGGTTTTTCTATAAGGGCCAAAGGCCCAGAACCGGTTTAAGGCTTGTAGCCGTGAACCGGAATTAGTATGTAACTTGTATTGTAAGTTAGAAATACTAGAGACCGAACCGGACACGTCTATGAGCCGGTCTCGGGACTCTGCATACCGACGGGCGTCACCCGTGTATATAAGGGGACGACCCGGCGGCGATTCGAGAACAACAGAGAACAACTCGACACTCTGGCGAAGCTTGTTTGCTCCCTAGTCATCGAAACCCCCATCAATTCCATCACAACTAGACGTAGGCTTTTACCTTCATCGAAGGGGCCGAACTAGTATAAAATCTCTTGCGTCCTTGTGTCCGCTTTAACCCCTTCAAGCTAACCCATAGCGATGGCTCCACGACTGAGTCCTTTCATGAGGACATCTGCCGTGACAAAACCATGGCAGTATTCCCACCGGTGTCGCCTTACCATGGCCCGGGACTGTTTGTGGCTTTTGGCTCACATATATAATAGTGTCGCTAGCATCCATATGACAGAGAACCCGGGCCGACATGACTAGTCGTGAACCCAAAGTGGCACTAACTTACGGGGACAGGCATACATGAATCAACATCGAGCATGTCGATCAGCAGCGTGCGAATCCGGGCTGTAGCACTGGGCTAACAGGACTCCGGTGAACCGGGCTGTAGCAGGCTAGGCAGGACTCCGGATGTCGCCGCGTGACATTTCCCCGAAGGGACAGACACAGGAACGAAGTGAATCATATGCCGGCCAGTCAAAGGTTCCGGAGCAGTAGTGTTGGGCTAGCAGGACTCCGGTGAACCGGGCTGTAGCGGACTACTATGGCTCATGGAAGCACAAGACTACATTTCCCCATAAGAGAGGCTACCAAGGATAAACAACTAGGTTGTCGGATCCGACACATACCAAGCATTTCAATCATACACACAATATGCTCGCTATGTGTAAATACAACATGGCATCACAACAAAACTCTATGACTCAAAGTATTTATTCATTAGGCTCCGAGGAGCGAGATATTACAAACATGGGTCTCATGACCCAACATTCAGAGCATACAAGTCAAAGCACATGCGGAAGCTTAACATGTCTGAGTACAGACATCTACAAATGAAAAAGGCTGAGAAGCGACTATCTACCGATCTGCCGAGGGCACAAGATCGTAGCTGAGGTATCAAGCTAAACGTCAAGTCCACACGGAACTACTAGCGAGACCGCGCCTCTCGCAAAACATAAAATAGGCAAACGTGAGTACAAATGTACCCAGCAAGACTTACATCAGAACTAACTACATATGCATCGGTATCAACAAAGGGGTGGTGGAGTTTAACTGCAGCAAGCCAGCTTTGACTCGATGGCTATCTTGAACTACGACTGCAAGTAACTCTTTTGAGGTGCGCACACGAGTCCACATATTCACCATACCAATTCACCACTATGGATTCGCTCCCGTCTCCCTACGAGAACGCCATCCATAGCACTCACGCTTATCTTGCGCATTTTAGAGTATCCACTTTCACTTGTCTATGAACTGTACAGGCAACCCAGAAGTCCTTTACCGCGGACATGGCTATTCGAATAGATGATGTTAACCCTGCAGGGGTGTACTTCTTCACACACGGTCTCGCCACTTACCACCATGTACACGTTGTGTATCTCGGCAACCTTCAAGTGGAAGCCTGGCGAGGGAGTCGGCCACGACCTGACTAACCACACAAGTCTCTAGTCCAGGTTTATCGCCTATTCGGGTTCCATCCGCAAGGAGATCCGGCCGGGGTGTCGCTCACGGCCCCAAACGATGTGTACAGGGTTCCAAGCCCACCAAACGGGCGGCGCTTGGTATGCCCGGCCACGGTGCCTAGTCTGTCCCAAGCCCACCTGTACCGGGTGCCACTTGGTAGACTACTAACACTACCTACAAACACTAGAGACTAGTTGCAACTCCTGGACAGAGATAAGGTTGATTAATAAGTCAAGAGAGCTTGGAGCGCACGGAGCCCAATGTGTGGTAGTAACTGTTCATGGATCACAAACACAGAACTCAGTTCCTGAGGACATCTGCAATGAGACAACCCACCATGTACTCCTACATGGCCTCTCACCGCTACCTTTACCAAAACGTGTTCACACACTTAGCTCTCAGCAGTAGGACATGTTCACCACATTCCAATTCATCCCCGATGAATCAGACCTGACTCAACTCTAAGCAATATCAGGGATGACAAACAAGCATGAATGTGTAGGCACATCAGGGCTCAAACAACTCCTACTCATGCTAGTGGGTTTCATCTATTTACTGTGGCAATGACATGTAGCCGCCAGACCTCAAACAGTCTGATCTCTGTGCATCAGTGTCATCCCTGGATCAGTAATGCTGACACGCACAGTACTTGAAGGATTTATAACAGAGTAGCAATCACACACTTATTACATCGAATGTCTCAAAAGAGAACTTATTACAATAAATATGGCTTAAGGCCATCTAATAACGATAACAGCGGAAGGCTTGGAAGATAAGCGAATCCATCAACTCCAACGGCATCACTAAGTATAATACTACGACCTAAGGCACCTTACTCATTATCTGAAAAGTCTGCAACATGAACGTTGCAGCCCGAAAACGGGTCAGCACATGGAATATGCTGGAAAGGTAACACAAGAGAGTAATGAACAGAATAATGCTATCACTACATGCATATATGGCTGGTGGAAAGCTCTATGGTTCAGTTTTACATAAAGCCAATTTTTCCCTACAACAAAGGAATAATTTTTATTTAACTATCATGGTGGTTGTTAAACATTGAGAAGGTTCACCCAACTTAATCCCAATTAAGCATCATCATTAAACCCAACAAAATTAATTAAAGTAACATGATGAGATTCACATGATAATCCAAGTACTAGATACTCAAAACTTCCATAATCAGGGACACGGCTAACCACGATTAGTTTATACACTCTACAGAGGTTTGCGCACTTTTCCCCGCAAGACTCGATCTCCTCCGTTGGGATTCTCGCACTACATGGTGTTTGAGAAACGGATGACCGAGACATAGTCTTTCAGAAGTGTTTGCACCTTATGATGGGTAGACAGTTACACCTACTTTCCCCTACATCTGTTAGTCTACCACTTTAAGAGTTAACTATGCTAGAGCCCATAGTAGCTTGCAGCTGCACACGGAAGTTTCTACCATTAATAATCGCATGATCCCTTTGAGCCTGAGTGGCGGTCCATAAAGAAAAACAGGCAATCACTGGAATCCCATGTGCCTCAATCCACCCAGATGTGTATTAAAGTTTCCACCTTAAATAAACCGTTAAATTAACAATCACACATCTCTCATGGATACACTAACCCAAGCATACAATAAGCACTCCGGGTACTCTATTGCAAACAAACAAGCATACAATAAGCACTCATCTAAATGCACAGGTAAAACTCAAATGCGTGGTCTAACCAGAAGGTTCAACTTAAGAACTCCGGTTTGCAAAAAAATCAAATCAAACGAAACAACGAAAGTCAAACAGCGAAAGAAACAAGCTTCGTTTTACTAATCTGGACCTAAGTCAAATTTTGTAGTAGCAAAAACTTGTTTGAGTTGGTTAAACGGAAAGAGGGTTTCGAGACGAAATTCTAGGCGCTTGAATTGCCTGATTCCGATAAACGAGCGAAAAGTTATACAAAAACGAAAATCGGATCAGAAATCGCGATCAGAAATAATCGCGGAAAATCTGATAAAAAAGAAAAAATGGATGAACAGGCTAACGAACGAACGTTCGCTATCTGCGGCTAATCGATGAAAACCGTTTGTTAAAACGAACGTATGGACGAACGTCCGCTAAATAAACTAAACCGGAAAAAAACGAAACGGATCTAATAAAAACGGATCTAGGTTTTCGAAAAAAACCGATCAGTTTTCTTTGTGAAAACCAAGGCAAAGGCGGCTACCTCGGGAGGCTCCGGCGAGACGACGGGCGGCGGTGCAGCTCTGGTCTTGGCGGCGCTGGGCGGCGGTGGCGGCGGCGGCTCGGCCATGGTAACCTGACAGTTCTGGCGGCGAGGCGAGGGCGGCGGAACTGGCGGCAGATGGCATGGCGGCGGCACGGATCGAGGGCGGCGGCTAGGGTTTCATGGGGTTGAAGCGGCTGCGCTCGGGCCTCGCGGCTTTAAAAGGTCGGCGGGCGAGTCCTAGTCGGACATGGCCCAGTTAGGTCGGTATCTTTTTTTTTAATAATTTTTGCGCAGAAAAACAAATAAAAGAAATACAAAACGGACTCCAAAAATCCCGAAATAAGTTTTCCCCGTCCTCTAAAATCAAGACGGACAAGATGAACATTTATTTGGGGCCTAAATGCAATTTTAAAAAACACGCATTTTTCCTAATTCAAATAAAATAGCAATAAAACTCCGAACTAAAATCCTTTTTTATTTTAACCTTAAACCCTCAATATTTCTTTATTTTGGGAAAGTAATTTTATTCCCTCTCTCGTATTTTTTTATAATAGAAATAATTGAAGATAAAATAATTAAAATCAAATGATCCTATTTTCAAAATTTGAGAAAACTCAAATATGAAAATAACGAAATCTCCAACTCTCTCCGTGGGTCCTTCAGTTGCGTAGAATTTCTAGGATCGAGCGAAAATGCAATAAAATATGATATGCAATGATGATCTAATGTATAACATTCCAAATTTAAAGTTGGGATGTTACAAACCTACCCCCCTTAAGATGAATCTCGCCTTCGAGATTCGGGTTGGCTAGAAAATAGGTGAGGGTGGTCCTTCAGTAGACCTTCCTCTCGCTCCCAGGTGGCTTCATCTTCGGTATGGTGGCTCCACTGAACTATACAAAACTTGATAACCTTGTTGCGCGTGACTCGGCTGGCATATTCGGGAATCTTGACGGGTTTCTCCTCGTAGGTCAAATCACTATCCAACTGAATCGCTTCCAGCGGCACTATATCTCTCAGCGGTATATCAGCCATCTCTGTGTGGCACTTTTTCAACTGGGAAACGTGGAACACACCATGAACTCCTGACTATCCTTCGGGCAATTCCAACTTGTAAGCAACCTCTCCCATACGCTCCAATACTTTGTATGGTCCCACAAAACGTGGCGCTAGCTTTCCCTTAACTCCAAAACGCTTTACTCCTCGAAGTGGGGATACACGAAGATAAACTATGTCTCCGACTTCGTAAACTATCTCCTTGCGTTTAGAATCTGCGTAACTCTTCTGCCTGCACTGGGCTACCTTGAGCCTATCGCGAATCAACTTCACCTTCTGTTCAGACTCCTTAATCAAATCTGGTCCAAACAACTGACGGTCTCCTACTTCATCCCACAACAATGGCGTCCTGCACCTCCTTCCGTACAAGGCTTCGAAAGGGGCCATCTTCAAACTGGATTGATAACTGTTGTTGTAAGAGAACTCTGCATATGGCAAATTGTCATCCCAACTAGATCCATAATCTAGCGCACAAGCTCTCAGCATGTCTTCCAGAATCTGATTGACTCTCTCGGCCTGTCCATCTGTCTGCGGATGAAAGGCCGTGCTGAACTCTAGCCTGGTACCCAAAGTTTCGTGCAACTGATTCCAGAACTTTGAGGTAAACTGGGTTCCTCTATCTGATACAATGCTCCTCGGAACTCCATGCAGACATACGATCATGGTCATGTATATCTTTGCCAACTTGGCACTGATGTAAGTGGTCTTCACTGGGATGAAATGAGCTACATTCGTCAAACGATTGACTACAAACCATATTGAGTCATAGCCTGAACGAGTCCTGGGAAATCCCGTGATAAAATCCATGCCTAGTTTATCCCACTTCCATTCGGGTATCGGCAATGGCTGTACCAATCCTGCTGGCTTATGATACTCTGCCTTCACTCTCTGACATACATCACATACTGCTACATACTCTGCAATATCCTTCTTCATTCCGGTCCACCAGAAAGTGTCTTTCAAATCCAGGTACATCTTGGTATTTCCTGGGTGAATCGAATATGGCGAATCATGGGCCTCTTGCAGAATCAACTTCCTGATCTCCAGGTCATTGGGCACATAAACGCGGTCCTCAAACCATAAGGTATCGTGCTCATCCTCACGAAAACCTTTAGCTTTTCCTTTGCTCATCTTCTCCTTTATCTCGGCAATCTCCTTGTCAGTCTTCTGAGCTTCTCTGATCTTATCTATCAAAGTAGACTGAATCTCCAATGCTGCTACATAGCCTCTCGGAACTATCTCCAAACACAGCTCGCGAAGATCCTCGGCTAACTCCTTTGGTAACCCTCCGGTCATGAGTGTGTTGACATGGCTCTTGCGGCTCAACGCGTCGGCTACTACGTTAGCCTTTCCGGGGTGATAATGCAATCTCTTATCATAATCCTTGATGAGCTCCAACCATCTCCTTTGCCTGAGATTCAACTCCTTCTGCATGAAGATGTACTCCAAAATCTTGTGATCCGTGTACACCTCACAATGGTTTCCGATGAGAAAATGTCTCCATGTCTTCAATGCATGCACTACGGCTGCTAACTCCAAGTCATGTGTAGCATAATTCAATTCATGGGGCTAAAGCTGTCGGGAGGCATACGAAACAACTCTTCCCTCCTGCATAAGCACTGCTCCAAGTCCTCGACGATAAGCATCGCAATATACTTCATAATCCTTGCGCTGATCGGGCAGAATCAACACTGTGATGTAACCAAACGTTTCTTCAACTCCTGGAAACTGGCTTCACATTCCTCAGTCCATTTGAACTTGGTGTCCTTCTTCAACAACTTCGTCATGGGCTTTGCAATCTTCGAGAAATTCTCAATGAACCTCCGGTAGTATCCTGCGAGTCCAAGAAAACTCCAGATTTCTCCAACTGACGTGGGGGCTTCCCAGTTTGTAACAGCGATAACTTTGGTGGGTCTACTGCTATTCCTTCTCCGGATATAACATCTCCAAGAAATCCAACTTCCTTCAACCAAAACTCACATTTGCTGAACTTGGCATATAACTGATATTCCCTGAGTTTCTCAAGTACCAAACGCAAATGGTCCTTATGCTCCTCTTCATTCTTTGAGTAGACCAAAATATCATCAATGAACACCACAACGAACTTATCCAGAAACTCCATAAACACCTTGTTCATCATGTTCATGAAATAGGAAGGTACGTTAGTCAGACCAAATGACATAACGGTATACTCGTACAGCCCGTACCTGGTGGTAAAAGCTGTCTTAGGTATATCCTGCTCTCGAATCTTCAACTGGTGGTATCCTGATCGCAGATCGATCTTGGAAAATATCTTAGCTCCTTGCAATCGGTCAAACAAGTCATTGATCATCGGCAGCGGGTACTTGTTCTTGATTGTCACTTCATTCAATCCTTGATAATCAACAACCATCCTCAATGATCCATCCTTCTTCTCCAGTAGAAGCACTGGCGATCCCCAAGGTGAAGAACTTGGGCGAATGCTCTTTGATCTACTTCTTAATTTCCTCCAAATCTTTTGCGGGCATCCTATATGGTCTCTTAGCTATCGGGCCTGTGCCTGGCAAAAGCTCAATCAAAAACTCAATGTCTCTATCCGGTGGCATCCTTGGCAATTCCTTTGGAAATACGTCTGGAAAATCCTTCACCACTAGTACTTCCTCCTGTACAACTCCTAATAAGGAATTTACTTGACTCCTCTTCGGCTCATGCCGTGATACATACTTAATCCTTCTTCCTTCTGGCGTGGTAAGCAAAATCGACTTACTGGCGCAACCGATGTTTCCTCCATACATCGATAGCCAATCCATACCTAGAATCACATCCAAACCTTGCGATTCCAAAATGATTAAATCCGAGGGGAAAACATGCCTACCTATGCTCAATGGCACTTGAAAACATCTTCGACTGGCCATATACTCCGCTCCTGGTGAGCTTACTAACATAGGTGTTCTAAGAACCTTTGTAGGCAGTTTATACTTATCCACAAATCCCATTGATATGTATGAATGCGATGCACTAGTATCAAAAAGAATGATTGCAGTAAATGACTTAACCAAAAACTTACCTATTACTGCATCTGGCTGGGCTTCAACCTCCTCCACGTTAACGTGGTTCACCTGTCCCCTGTTGAATGGGTTCGGCTTCTTCCCAAAGCTTCCATTGCCATTTCCATTCTTAGCTTCAGGACATTCATTGGCATAATGTGCAGTCTTCTGACACTTGTAGCAAGTGACTTGGCTCAGATCCCTCTTGGCTGGGGTCGATGGGTTGGTAGGGTTCTGTCCATTGCTTCCTCCATTCTCATTACCATTCTTGGGGACACAATGGTTGTGCGAGCTCCCTCCTCCATGGGTATGCTAAAAAGGTCCTCCCGAATTCGGGGTAAAACGGGGCTTCTGCTGAGCTCCAGAATTGTACATCCCTTGTCCATACTTCCTCTTGCGGTTGTCAATCTGCTGCTGCTTCCCTTCAATCATAAGAGCTCTACCTACCAACTCCTGGTAGTTGTTGAAGGTTGCTACCATCAACTGCATGCTCAGCTCATCATTCAGTCCTTCCAGAAACTTCTCCTGCTTAGCTGCATCCGTAGCAACGTCATCTGGGGCATAACGTGCTAGCTTACTAAAGTCATCCACATACTGGCCAACTGTACCTCCTCCTTGGCGCAAGTTGCGAAACTCACGCTTCTTCATGGCCATAGCTCCTGTTGAAACATGAGCAGTACGGAAAGCCTGCTGAAACTGATCCCATGTGACAGTGTCGATAGGATACGTGGCTGTGAAATTCTCCCACCATGATGCTGCGGGTCCATCAAGCTGATGTGCAGAAAAACGCACCTTCTCCGCATCTATGCATCCTGCATTGGTCAACTCCCTTCCCATCTTACGGAGCCAATCATCTGCAACTATCGGCTCGGTGCTACTGGAGAACACCGGCGGATTCAGCCTCAAGAAACGGGCTAAGTGATCAACAGGTGGTGGTGGTGGTGGGTTGTTGTTGTTGTTGTTTTTCCCCTGATTCTGATTCTGGACTAGCATCTGCATCAATGCATTCTGCTGCTGGATCAACTGGGTGAGCTCCGGTGGGAAAGCAAATCCATTGTCACGTCTCAGAGGCATCTGAGGGTTTAGAATAGATTAGAATATGGAATAGAATGAGGTCTAGAGAGAAAACACTACCCATATGCACATGAGACAAATGCAATCAATATCGCTTCAATCAATTCAAACAAGGGCATACAACGGTCTAGCTATCGTTACAAAAGTGCTCGGACTATACTATATACATGGGAGAATACTACTACTGTTATGGTGGTCGACTAGAAAAATTGATCGGTCGAAGACTCAATGATATCTGCTCCAGCTTCATCAACAAAGTCATCATCGCTATCGTCTAGGTCCGAGTCAGTGTCGTCGATGATGATATAGTTCTCCGGGCAAGTGCAATCATCGTCTTCTCCTCCAGTCGCGGGGAATCCCATGAATACTTTTAGCTTCTTCGTTAGATCATCATTCTTCTCCACGAGTGTCGTCATTTCCTCCTCATATCCATCGCGTGTAGACTTGAGTTCTTCCTCTAGCTCCGTGATCCTGGTCATTGCCTTCTTCAGATCTATCATGCCTACGCACATCTGGTTCACCTGGCGACGAATGTGTTGGTTTAACTCCTGGATGAAAGCTGCAATTGATCTATCCTTCCTGGTGCTGATCATCTCCCATTGCTCATCTCGGCGCCCACAAATTTGTTAGATAGTATCCTTGAGATCCTTATGGTAAACTTCTCCAATGCGTCCCATGGTGATGTGGGCTGCCATGCTCTTTCCTAGACTCTAGGTTGGTGCATCAAAGGAAAACTCTATGGGCTCAGTGACGGGCATGAACGTTTTTCCTGGAACTTGAACTTGAATCATCCAGCGCTCCTCTTCGGGTAAAGTGGCGATGTAGGTCCCGGTGAAGCTTGGTACTCCGATTTTCAGGTATCTAGTGACTTCCTTCAAGTGGCGTCCAAAGAGTGTATCTTCATCCGGTTGCGTGAACTTGTTCCTTGCATCCGCTATCCTAAAAGAGTAGAAAAGATGAGGAGTCAGAAATGAGAAGAGAGTAGTGATCTAGGGCTTTAGCTTAGTGGTCGTGTCCTACAGTCAGCTTGTGCTTTGATACCACCTTGTAGCGACCAGACCTCAAACGATCGATCTCGTGCATCGTTGTCATCCCGTGATCGAATGTCTTGACACACAATGCTTGAAGGATTTATAACGAGTAGCAATCGCACACTTATTACATCGAATGTCTCAAAAGAGAACTTATTACAATAAATATGGCTTAAGGCCATCTAATAACGATAACAGCGGAAGGCTTGGAAGATAAGCGAGTCCATCAACTCCAATGGCATCACTGAGTATAAGACCACGACCTAAGGCACCTTACTCGTCGTCTGAAAAGTCTGCAACATGAACGTTGTAGCCCGAAAATGGGTCAGCACATGGAATATGCTGGCAAGGTAACACAAGAGAGTAATGAACAGAATAGTGCTATCACTACATGTATATATGGCTGGTGGAAAGCTCTATGGTTCAGTTTTGCATAAAGCCAACTTTTTCCTACAACAAAGGAATAAATTTTATTTAACTATCATGGTGGTTGTTAAACATTGAGAAGGTTCACCCAACTCAATCGCAATTAAGCATCATCATTAAACCCAACAAAATTAATTAAAGTAACATGATGAGATTCACATGATAATCCAAGTACTAGATACTCAAAACGTCCAAAATCGAGGACACGGCTAACCATGATTAGTTTATACACTCTGCAGAGGTTTGCGCACTTTTCCCCGCAAGACTCGATCTCCTCCGTTGGGATTCTCGCACTACATGGTGTTTGAGAAACGGATGACCGAGACATAGTCTTTCAGAAGCGTTTGCACCTTACGATGGGTAGACAGTTACACCTACTTACCCCTACATCCGCTAGTCTACCAGTTCACACGACTTAATCAACTATGCTAGAGCCCATAGTAGCTTACGGCTGCACACGGAAGTTTCTAGCATGAATAATCTCATGATCCCTTTGAGCCTGGGTGGCGGTCCATAAAGAAAAACAGGCAATCACTAGAATCCCAGGTGCCTCAATCCACCCAGATGTGTATTAAAGTTGCCACCTTAAATAAAACGTTAAATTAACAATCTCACATCTGTCATGGATACACTCACCCAATCCATGTCTACTGGCATAGCATAGCAATATAAGCAAACGTAGAAGTAACTCCCAAAAGTTTGAAAGTAAACAGGATATAGGTACTACCTCATCTACTCTCCCAGAACCCACATGTTAAACAGATCCAAATCATGCAATTGTTTGGGGATTGATCTAATGCAATAAAACTATGTAGTAAAGAGGTATGCTATAAGTGTTACTTGCCTTGCTGATGATCCGTGAAACCTAGAAAAGTTCAACTTAAGAACTCCGGTTTGCAAAAAAAAATCAAATCAACCGAAACAACGAAGTCAAACGGCAAAAGAAACAAGCTTCGTTTAACTAACCTGCACCTAAGTCAAATTTACAGTAGCAACAACTTTTTTGAGTTCGTTAAACGGAAATAGGGTTCCGAGACGAAAATCTAGGCGCTTGAATTGCCTGATTCTGATAAACGAGCGAAAAGTTATACTAAAACGAAAATCGGATCAGAAATCGCGATGAGAAATAATCGCGGAAAATCCGAGAAAAGGAAAAAACGGACGAACTGGCTAACGAATAAACTTTCGCTATATGCGGCTAAACAACGAAAAACGTTCATTAAAACGAACGTACGGACGAACATCCGCTAAATAAACTAAACCAAAAAAACCGAACCGGATCAAATAAAAAACGGATCTAGGTTTTCGAAAAAAACCCGATCAGTTTTCTTCGCGAAAACCGATGCAATGGAGGCTACCTCGGGCGGCTCCGGCGAGACGGCGGCGGCGGCGCTCGTCTCGTGGCGGCGGTGCGGGGCGGTGGTGGCGGCGGCTCAATGGCCGGGCTGAGGTGGCGCGTCGGTGGCGAGGCGAGGGGCGGCGGCGGCGGTGGACTCGCGCGGCGGCGCACAGATCGAGGGGGCTTGGGTTTCGCGGGGCTGGAGAGGCTGTGGCTCGGGCCCTCGTGGCTTTAAAGGACGGCCGGGCCAGAGTCCTAATCGGACACGGCCCAGTTAGGTCGGTCTCTTTTCTTTTTCAAATAATTTTCATGCAGAAAAACAAATAAAAGAAATACTAAACAGACTCCAAAAATCCCGAAATAAATTTTCCCCATCCTCTAAAATCAAGACGGATAAGATGAACATTTATTTGTGGCCTAAATGCAATTTTGAAAAGCGCGCAATTTTTCCTAATTCAAATAAAATAGCGATAAAATTCTGAAATAAAATATTATTTGATTTTAACCTTAAACCCTCAATATTTCTTTATTTTGGGAAAGTCATTTTATTCCCTCTCTCGTATTTTTTACAATATAAATAATTGAAGATAAAATAATTAAAATCAAATGACCCTATTTTCAAAATTTGAGAAAACTCAAATATGAAAATAACGAAATCCCCAACTCTCTCCGTGGGTCCTTGAGTTGCGTAGAATTTCTAGGATCGAGCCAAAATGCAATAAAATATGATATGCCATGATGATCTAATGTATAACATTCCAAATTGAAAATTTGGGATGTTACATGACAGGTCATGCAGCATGTAACAGTTGAAACGTTGTTTTCCTAATGCAGTAAAAGAGATCAGGAGTGAGAGAGTGGGGTTTTGCTTGCCTGGCACTTCTGAAGATGATATAGCTCTTCATCGGTGTCATCGAGCTCATCGTCGGAACATACGTCTACCGAGGGGGAACAACCACCGGCAACATAGAAAGAACACAATCAATGCAATGCACAATATGATGCATGATCATGACATGTCAATATGCTGTGATTTGAGCTAATGCAGCTAAGAACAGAAGGGTTTGAGTTGATTTGAACCAAGGTTCAAATTCAAATTCAAACTAAGAACTTATAAAGTGCATTATCATGTTTTGATCTAAATAGCAAGGTTAAGTTGTTTAAACATGCATGAAACCAGTAGAGATTGATAGATTGGATTTTTCTGATCATTTTAAATATATAACTTATCTCATTTGGAGTTACAGATTAATTTCTATGAATTTTAGAAGTTTTAGCTATTTTCTGGAATTTCCTGAATAAGAATAAATCCAAAAATGATTTATTGCATCAGCACTGCGTCACTGTGACGTCAGCTGGTCAATAGGGCCGGTCCAAGTCAAACCTGACCCGTGGGTCCCACACGTCATGGACTCAGTTAGCTAATAGGTTTTAAACTAAAAACCTAATATAAAGATTAACAGGGCTGTGCCCACTGTCAGTAACTTGGGTAGTGGTTAGTGGCTAAACAAATCTAGCCACGTCGGCGGGTTAGTGCTGGCGATGACCGGAGCACGGCGGCGTTGGCCGTCTGGCCAGCTCCGGCGTCGGGAGGACGCGTGACTAGGTGCGTTGGGAAGGTGGCACTGCGGCGCGCCGTCTGGTGATGGTCAGAGGTGCTGGGATGGTCTGTATCGGCGGCGGCGACCGAAGCTCGATCAGGTGCGTCGACTGCTCTAGGGAGGGTGCTCAACAGGGTTACCATGCCAGAAGTGGCCCGCGATTCATATCAGGGCTACTGGGCACCTAGGCATGACCAAAGGTAACCGAAAGCTGCCGGCGATGAGCAAGTGCGGCGGACCTACGGGCGTCGGCAGAATGACGGGTACGGCGAGCAAAATGCAACGGGGTTAGGGGTAATCGACGGCGGAGCTCACGGTGAGGTCGATGGGCGCGGGAGCGAGGTTGGGGATGCACTGACGACGACGAATCGACCGCGGCGATCGCCGGACAGAAACGATGGTTAAGGCGGCAGGGACGACGCTGTGGGGCTCCCACGGTCGCGTGCGTCGACAGAGAGCACGAGGCAGACGAGGCGGAACTTCTGGTCACGTACAGAGGGCGACGGGGTAGCTCTGGGCGCGGGAGCGGCGAGCGGCGGCGATGGTGGCATATTCTGTGGTGCCGCAGGGGAGAGCAGAGGAGGGGAGGGGCGACCAGAGAGTGAGGGGAGAGGTGCAGAAGGGTCAAAGCGGTCCTGGGCGGCGGAGCAAGACGAGGGGGAGCGGCTGCGTGGCTAACAGGAGGTGGCCGCGGCTCGGCTGTGCGCGCACCACGCACGGTGCCAGTAGGCGCGGGGAAGACGACGCGTGAGGAGGTGGGCTGGGCCGTCCAGCTGTCAAGCTAAAAGGCCCAGTTGGGTTTCTTTCTCTCTCTTTCTTATATTCTGTTTTCTATTTTCCTTTTCTACTATTTGTTTTGATTTAGTTTTAAGCACTAAACCATTTTGCTTTCTTCTGATAATTTTGGAGGTACTAATTAAAAGGATTGGTCCAAAGCGCTCAAAATTTCTCAGAATTATTGGACACATATTCAATATATAGCAAATATAAATCCAATGCAAATAGTTATTGCCTAGCTTCAAATGCCCAAAATAAATATTTATGAGCTCCTAAAAGTATTGGTTTGAATTTTACCTCTGGCCAATATTTTCAGAGAGAAACATGAACATTTTATTGAACTTATTTGAAGCAATTTTTATCCTGGTCATTTTCAGAAATGATTTCTGAGGCTCTCACATGTCCCCATTTCAAATTCATAGACATTTAAACATGATGCACACATGACTAGCTAGCCCAGAGCAAACCAGAACTAGGGATGTAACAATAACGAATAATTTGCATACTATACTTTTTCAAATAAACCCAAGAGTAGACAGCAAACTCAGGCTAAACTACTTACCAGTCTTTGAAAGGGATGGCTGATTCTCCTCTTGTAACCTGACCATATCCTCCTCTTTTTTCTTCCGATAAGCTGCATGCCTCTGTGCGTTGAACTGCTCCCTTGTTTCGCCTGCGTTTTTTTTTTTGTTCATTAAATACAGCTCTGTTGCATGCTGCTCGGAAGTTGTGTCATCTACATTATGTTAAAAGTTCAAACTAGAAATCCCTTTAAGCTCATCTGTTAAAATCGACTAAACCTCACTGATCCGCTATCGAAAAAGTCGATTTGGAAGCTGGATAAGCATGCCTGAGAATACCTTGAGTATCATCTCGTAGCTTAGTCGTACCATCCTTATTGTTGTCAGAAGACGACGGCATTCCGTCGTTTAAAGGTTCCCGCCCTACAACTTACCGATCAAAAAAATGTACGGTATGCATGCAACATTATCAGCAATCTTCACACAGTCTTATACCTGCTTCCGTCGTGTAACTACCGTCAACATTTGCAAACATGGGTATGATGCTTGCATTGTAGTCTTCAACATTTATCCCGCCCGTAAGGACTGCAACACAGAATACATACAGCTTGCCACTGTCAGAAATGGACGTGAGGCAACATTTATAACCAATCTTCACACAGTACTAGATCGTTGATGGCGCGCGTTGTTGCGCCCGTCTATTTTGGATCTTAGTTGCTAGGTATATGATGTAATTTGTATACACTTGTTTGCAATGCTTAGCATTGTTCTTTCTTATAACTTGTTCGTGTCTCCACTTTATTTTTCAACACAATATGTAACTAAGGAGACAACCCGGTTGATCTACAATAATGCTATGTAATTAAAGGACCAATCAAGTTGATCTGGAGTGGTGTTGTAAACTCACAAAGCATGAAGACTGGAAAACCTTTAAAAACATTATGTAAACTCACAGATGGTCAGTAATGACAATATAGGTCGATCAAAACACCTCTCAAGTATCCAGTCTATGCAGTCCTTTATGCAAAAAGATACTGACATGTTAAGCAACTTCCATATGATAGTACAAGTGATGAGGGAGAAAATGAATACTGATAATACTTGTAATTTCCACTGAAAATGGGAAGGGTACCAGGTAAAAGATGAGAGGGTAGGACGATTAGAAATACACAGATTATAAACAAACCAAGACATAGTGGTGGTGTAAACATATTTAGATTTGAGTTTTTCAAAGTATTAAGAAATAAATGTTTAGGTACAATAGTCCCAGAAACCTTGTAGTGACCTACAGTGAATTCGTTCTATAAGAGATAACATAGATCAAGAATGCAAAACCTTGCATTGTTTATAGTCTTCTCTTGTTTGTGCTACCCTGGTTGAACGTCAAAGAGAGATCAGAGACAGACTATTTGGAACATCATGACTCCCCTTGTGTTAGCTCCTTGCCTATTTTGTTGTAATAATGATGAAGATTATTAGAGGAGGCTTGCTGTGCTTACGATACAACAAATGCAGTATGGAGAAATCCCTACAGAACCAAAAACAAAGTGCCTCACTAGAAGGGATTCATAATTTCCGTCAGAGTTGCTACACTATATCTAGATCAGGAATAGGGAACATACTTTTAGTAGACCCCAGAAATTCCAAGAAGAGCTCTTGCATCCCATCGTTCACCATCTCCACCTTAGTCTCTCATCATCCTGCAACAACCAAGAAACGCCCCCAAGAAAATCCAGATTAAAACCGAACCTCAAAAGAAGAAAGAAATCGTTTAGACCCATGAGGGATGCCGACTTCCTGGTAATGCGTCGGCCCTTCACGCCAATCCTGATGGCGCTCTGACTAACTCTTAAAAATGACATGGCTTTACAAATTCAGACAAGCCAAAGACTATTGCTTTCATATAGATTTTTCATCCATCCATGTAAACAGGGAAGTATGCGAAAAAGTAAGATCAAGATGTAACCATTGCAGGTGAATTCTATTGCACCTGCTGACCGAACTTCCGAAAAAATGACAGAAATAACAGCAGAAGCGGAGTGAGGTATACATTTGGTACCTTAAATCCTCAGAGAAGAAATATCCCAAGAATCAAGTGTTCCACTTCACAACATACTTTTGGAACAAATTTTAAATGAAATTGCTAGGGCCGAATTATAGGCTAGCCCTTTTTTCTGGTCTATTCAAAAATAAGTTGTGCTGTACACACTACTAGGAAAACGGCTATAGATGAAGTGGACACTAATGGCGCACCACATGTGTGGTGCGCCATTAGTATATAGCAATGGCGCACCTGGTGTGTGGTGCACCATTAAAAGTTTTGAAAAAAATAAAAAAAAATTGTTACTAATGGCGCACCGTGGGATAGTGCGCCATTACTAGTTAACATAATAATGGTGCACCACACCCACCGTGCGCCATTAGTAGTTTTTAAAAAAAAAGTAAAAAAAAATTGTTAGTAATGGCGCACCTGTGGACAGTGCGACATTACTAGTTTTAACTAGTAATGGCGCACTGTCCACTGGTGCGCTATTACTAAATTTTTTCAAAACTAGTAATGGCGCACCGTGGTGTGATGATGGCGCACCACATCACGGTGCGCCATTACTAACTTGGCCCAACACCGAATGCACACCCCACCCCCCCCCCCCCGGACCGACTTTTCAGTTTTAAAAAAAATAAAAGAAAATGATGGAAATGTCAAAAAAATAAAAAAAAATAAGTTTCCCATGTGATATGTGGTCTAGTTTATGTGAAAATTTACAAATCTGAATTTCGATTTTATTTGCAAAATCTCTCTGGAAATTTGTAAAATGGGCATAACTTTTGCATATGAACTCGGATTAAAAAGTTTTTTATATGAAAAATCATCTACTCGAAAAGTTACGAACTCAAATCTAAATATGTTTACCTGAGATTAAGCATATTGACCCGAGATTAAGCCATAGTGACCTGAGATTAAGAAAATAACAAAAAAAAATTGAAAAAATTTGAAAAAAAAAGTAAAAAAATCTGAAAAAAAAATTGAAAAAAAATTGTTACTAATGGCGCACTTCTATGTGGTGCACCATTAGTATACTAAATACTAATGGCGCACCGTGGGCTATTCTAATGGCACACCTGCGGTGCGCCATCAGTATACCAGATACTAATGGTGCACCACAAGTGCGCCATTAAAAAAAATCTAATGGCGTGGTGCTAGTGGCGCACATGTAGTGCGCCATTAGTAGCGAAAACAGGTGCGCCACTAGCAGCCCTTTTTCTAGTAGTGACATGAGCAACCGCTCGCCCGCGCAATCGCTGGATGTTTGTGGCCACCGGACTCGACTCTGGAACCGGTCCCATATTTGACTATGCAGGAAGGAGAGGAGGCTTCCCACGAAGAGATCCTGGAGCAAAGAACAAGGGAAGCATGAATTTGACAGGAGTATTTAGATTTCCAAATTGGATAAAAGGGGAGAGGAGTCGCCTTTACTTGCTTGATGTGGAACATGAGGCTGCCAGCCGTAGCGCAGCGCCAGAGAGCAGTTGCCGCCGCCGCCGCAGTTGTTGCTTGACTGGATTTCCCTCGCAAACTGATCGCGACCTTCAACCGGGCGATCGCCGCATCGCGCGCCGCTGGATCGAGCCATGACCTTCAATTGATCCCGTTGACCTCCTTCTGCTAGTGACCGGGGCCCGAATCGGAGCGGCTGATCCAGCCATGACCTTCAACCGATTCCGTCGACCTCCCCTCTGCCACCGTGCACTTTTTTTCGTGAGGTTAGCGACCTGGCCTGCACCCTCGGTTGGTTAGATGGTCAGGGAGGGTCTCGAAGATGGGCAGTTGGAGGCGCAGCGAGATGGACCTTGAAAGGGAGGGTGGCGACGGGAGATGGTTGCACGCACGTAGGATTCGCTCCACAATCGGGAAGGCTGCGCCACCGGTCATCTCTGATCGATCTCCCTCTTATCTTCTGATGAGGTGAGGAGGAGATGGTGGGCGACGAGGTCGACGGATTTGGGGGAGAGGATAGGGGCGGAAGCCGGCTGCTAGGCGGCTTGAGGGAGACGAGGTGGTTGGCGGCGACTGAGGCGAGGGAGGGGAAGATGGCAGGACTTAGGAGACGAGGCGTCGAGCCGCCGACCGATTCGTTCCTCTCCTGTGTGGAACGAGCAGAAAGACAGATCGGGATGGGCCGTGCTCGTAACTGGGCTGCAAGAAATGGCCCAGTTTACCACAGTGCTTGATTTCAGCCTCTGGAGTAGCAGCCTAGGACAGTTGGGTCAGTTTTTTACAGATGCGGGAGAGATGCCAGTACACATTAGATCTAACGACTGAGGACGTTCAGATCGTGAAAACGGACGGCCAGAAACACAAATCCCTGTGAGGGCTCGCTTTAGGTGCGGTTATACTGTCCTTAATTATACCTGGCTCCGTCGTGTAACTATTGTCAACAATTTCAGCTACGGGTATGATGCTTGCATTGTATTCTTCATCACTTCTCCCGCTCGTAAGGCCTGCAATCAGTTTGTCATTGTCAGAAATGCAGGTCTTGCAACTGTACGAATATTTGGTAGAGTGCATCATACCTGTAGTTACGTCCTCTTCTGGTTGATGTTCGATGCGAGTGCTTTTTGAATTCCCCATACGCACCTATGGAATGGCAGTTCATGATATAGTCATTGCAGATTTGTATTACTACGAACTTACTATTTAAAAGATGTATGGATTTGATCCTTTTATTGACTAACTATACAGCGTGTGAACTTATAAAGTTTAGAGTTGTTTATCCTGTTATAATGCTGGAGTTAAAAGTTTAATGTACCTGATGCCATCATCTAAAAAATTCATAGGTATTAATAATATTCACCAGTTTCTGCTTGTTTACTGTGCAGTATTGTCATATGAAGTGAGAGTTGCATGTGCTGATCTGAAGCTTATAATAATCGTTGCTGTACTCTGTAAAGAAATATAAGACTTTTTAATCACGGGAGAGTAATCTAAAAAGTATTGTGGCACTCCTTGACCTCATCATTATATTCCGTCTGCAATATATATGTTTGCAAGTGTTATTGTTCTATCTGCAGCTTATCAACTATATCCTGTGGACTTTCAAACTACGGAGCACAGGTGGAAGCAACCAAAGGTTTATTCCCAGGCACAGGTGAGTTATTGTTTCTGTTTTCTTCTGTGCCATTTTTTGTTGAACAAATTGACTTGTGCCCCAGCGTGTTACAAAACAGGAATATATACAAGTGCAGGATACTCCTTGGTAAAAACATGTGTACTTGCGTCTATTTTTAACATGAAAAACAACCCTAATTACTAATTCCAAACCCAAAGCTGTGTAGAACAGAAAACAATATGGCAGTCTTGCAGTGATTGTTGATAAGCTGGAAGATTTCTAACTGATTTTTTTAGGTATGCCAGAAGCACCAGATTTTGGATGTCTTGAAGTGATGATTAGAGAGAATAGGTATCTGGATCTCCTGAAGATTGCCTACTTCTGAAAGCCATCTAATTTGCATATACTATGTGAAAGCATCTCTGTGAAAGCACTCGCATCAGGAGTAAAATGATCTGTACGACATGCGATGGATGTATGAGATGCGATTGATGTATGACATGTGATGGCTGTATCGAATAATACCTATATCTCGGATCCAGGACGTGTTCGGGCCGGATACTGGACGTGGCCGATGGAGGCAGGCGGCGAAGCAATATTTCGTCGGCGTCTCCAGGATCAGCGCTGGATCCTGGACGTGTTTTGCGGCGGATCCCGGACGTGTTCAGCGCGGATGGAGGGCGGCGAGTGAAGCGTGGCGGCGAAGGGATGAAGGACGGCGGCGAAGGGAGACCTCGCTCGACGGCATGAGACGTCGCTCGTACGTGCGGGCGATAGGTTTAGGTTTTTTTGTCGTTGGTTAATCTTCGTAGGTCTTTTTTCGTTGGTTAATCGTCGTAGGTCTTTTTTCGCTCGTACGTGCATGGGTGCGGGTTGGGGCCTCGGCACGAGGTTTTTTCGGTTCGTGGTGGCTAAGTCTAAGGTGGGAGGAGGTACCAAAAAAACCATGAGAGGTGGGACTAAAAAAACACTGAAAGCGAGACTATCAACTGCTCCATTAGGAGTAGAGATTTGTGGAGAAAAATTAAATTGATGCATTCAAACATATGGGACCTGAAAATTTTCACTCGGGATACCTTGGTGCCAATTATAGCATACCAAATCCTTCCCCATATCCATGTGAATTAAGTAGCCAATAAATTTGTACCGATCCTCTTAAAACTGAAAAAGGGGAAATAATAAGTTCGAGTCCTCCATTATAATAGAAGTATGACTAATGTATTTTCTTTCAATATATTAATTTGAATTTTCAGTTCTATAGTTTTTGGTATGTTAATTTGTTGTTTTAGACCCTTCATTTGCATATTTTCCAAACTAAAAAGTGCAATAAAAAATGTGTTGGAAAACAGAAGAAAGAGGAAAAACAAACTGAAAATAAAAGCGCAAAGGAGAAATAAACAACAAAATGTCATAATTCTACCTAAACAGATTAATATAGCACAAGAAAATGCATTCCGTGTAAAATGAACCTCCCTGAGACCATACATTTTGCCAAATTTTCCTTTCATTTGTTGTTTTAGACCCTTCATTTGTGTATTTTCCAAAAATAAAAGTTCAACAACAAGGTGTAGGAAAACAGGAAAAAAAAAGAGGGAAAACAAAAGTGAGAATAGATAAATAAACAACAAAATGACATAAATTCTGCCTAAACACACTAATATAGCACAAGATAATACATTCCGTGTGATATGAACCTCCCTGAGACCATATATTTATCCATCGATCACTTTGAGCACACTGAAGATGATGCTCTCGCATTTGCGAAGGCCACTGGGCTAGATACTGGAATAGTAAAAATAGAGATCAAAAGGGTCGAGCACACCAAGTATAGTGATCCATGATAGTATTCAGCAAAGCATCTAACAACTAGTTAAGCAGGATGCCGATTAGTCAAAACCTATGTGTATATGTGGAGAAAAATTAAATTGATGCATTCAACCATATGGTACCCGAAAATTTTCTCTCAGGATACCTTGGTGCCAATTATAGCATATACCATACCAAATCCTTCTCCATATCCATGTCAATTAAGTACCCAATAAATTCCTACGGATCCTCGTGAAACTGAAAAGGGGAAACAATAAGTTCCAGTCCACCATTAGGCATCTGATCAGAACCTACGTGACGACATAAGTTGAAAACTCGAAACGTTAAATCTACTCCAATTATGGAAAGCATTGAGTGTGCATGGGCGCGTCCAAGGAAGAGTGAGAGAGAACAGAGATGTGCCAAGATTACTACGAATAAGTCCGTGATCTCGACCACATTAAACCCAGCCAGCCTGCTGTGACCTCATGCGATCTTCAAATTAGGCAAGTGAACTTGCATTCCTCTCAGATCATCTCCGGCCTTGTATAAGTAGGCACGCACAAATCCCATCCAACAGTACTCAACTAGTCTGCCAAGAAAAACCAAAATCAAACCGCGTCCATGGAGGTGGTGCAAGTCGGCGATGAGGAGGTGCAAGTCGGCAACGAGGAGGTGCAGCCGGCGCCGGCCCTGGATCTAAACCTCCTCGGCGGTCTCGGCGCTGAGGCGAACGCCGTGGCGGAGGCGGAGAAGGGAAAGGCCAAGTCGAGTGAGGCGGCCGGGCCTTCGTCGGTGGTGGCAGCCGCCGGCGGCGAGAAGCGCCGCGTGTTCAAGTGCAACTACTGCCCGCGCAAGTTCTACACGTCGCAGGCGCTGGGCGGCCACCAGAACGCGCACAAGCGCGAGCGCTCTGTCGCCAAGGGCGTCGCTGCGGGGCGGGGCGCCGGCCCTGGCGGTCCACTCGTGCCGCACCACCTTCGCTTCCCCAACGCCTGGCCCTATTCCGCCACCGGCAGGTCGTTCCTCGGCGTCGCAGCGCCGTTCTACGGGATGCACATGCACCACAACCTCCCTGGATGGGCCCGGCGGCCCAGCCGTCCCTCGCCGGGCTCACCCGTCACGCCGGCACCGACCGCCCGATGTACCCGCGGGCAGAGGCCTACGGCTTTGGCGCGTCGCCCAGGGCCCCCATCCCGGCGGTTTCCCCTCGCGTGCCGTCGATGACCGCGATCGAGTGGGGTGGTGGCAGCGGCAGTGGCAGTGGCAATGGCGGCGATCATAGCGTTAATGAAGCGAAGCAAGAAGAGGAGGAGATCACCAACACGGTAGACTTGACTCTCAAGCTCTAGCTAGCTCCGTAGAGTCTGATCATTGCTCTGTTAGAGCCTTATAAGCTTCGGTCTTGTTGTTGACAATAGTAGTCAATGCTCCCAGTCGTTTAATTAGTTGTTGATAGGAGAAGTTCATTCAGTTCATGGTCGCTTGGCTCTTATGGAAGGAGCGCGACAACAGAAGTTTTGAAGTCAAGTTCTCGTTGGTTGGCTGGTTTAAGGGTGGGGCCTTAATTATGTCTTAAAAACCTGCTTGTTTAGGCCTCTATCATCTCGCTCTCATGTTTTGTTTGTATGACCGTTTAGTTTTTGTTATATCTCAAAGACATTTGCACTCTTTATAATACAATTCGCTCTTGCATGGTTCAAAAAAGGAAGTTCATTAACAGTTCTTTCTTATATTTGTTAGCGCGTTGTGAACTAGCTCGTCGATCGGGTTCTAACAAGTAAATAAGATTCACCTTTTACTTCTATACAACCTCTAAACATATCAACAAATGATATCTCTCCATACGCCTTTATAATAAAGGATAGGATGGTCACTTTTTAAAAGTGTAATACATGGCCTGTGTACATACCACACTCGGCGGCCTATTTTTCACTTTATTTCCTCTTTTGTAAAACCTTCAAAAAAAGTGCCAACAAGATTCCAACCCAACACCTATACGCTTAGTACAAGCTAACTCACCAACTGGACTAGTTTTTTGTTGTGTCTTGTTACTCCCTAAGTCACGGTTTAGAAGTCGCACTACAGTTCTCATGCATTTTCATAATAGAAGAGGATTAAGACGTGTTGGCAATTAATGCAGAGTTAATTAGGCCATTTTGAGTGCGCGTGGGCTGTATGCGGTCGGTCTCCACCACTACATGCGCTAGGACTGCTCGTTTACAGGCTGTGGGGCAGACCGCACATTAATTTCTTCTCTAATTTGGCGCCATAGTTAACAATCGATGCTATTTTCCAGTACATGGTACAATCAATCACTAACCACCTTGGTCCCCGAGAGTTTTCGAGCGCGCCTTGTAAACCGTGATGGAGGGAGTACCCTTTTCGCTTTTATTATTAAATACTACCTTCGTCCGAGATTATTGGTCCCATGAGCAAACTAACCGCGTCCGGTTTTTTTAGGGCCGCTGGATGTATGCATTTAATTCTTTTTCTTCAATTCCCTTTCGCTGCATGCGTGCACGATTTGTTAGATGCTCGCGTTATTAGTTGCATGGAAACTAAGCAGGCAAAGAGCCCCACGCAAAACGGATGCCAGTTGTGGACGTGGGCATGATTGGCCGCATGCAAAAGCAAATTGTGGCCACCGGCTGCATATGCCATAAGAGCAAGTACAATAAGGTACAGTCAGCAGCTTGTAAGGAGTAAAGTAATATTTCTATGCTTAGTTGGAGGAGAGAGGATATGAGTGAGAATATAAGCAGGCTCTCATGTAAGTGTCAGTTGCAGCACGTGCTCCTAGGCACTGTGTGAGAGTGAAAGGTGGACCATGTATTAATAAAGTAGCAGATACTTATAGCTAATTGTTATATATGTTAGCTATAAGGTTGGGTATAGATGACATGCCACTTTTTTAAAGCCAGCCGTTGGCTATACTATTATAATCATGCTCTAACTGTGGGTACTCCGGTTGGCCTTTTTCACGCTCGAATCACACGCCGTTAGCGTTAGATCATGTGTTGTTAGCGTAAACTTTTTCCTTGTACCTGCGCTTCTCCCATCGGGCCGAATCAACTCAAATGGAGGTATTATAATAGCACTAACCAACACGAGATTGTTTTTTTTTTGTTCCGCTTTTCGTTTCATTTTTATTTTTATTTTTCTCTTTATTTTCTATTTTCTTTTTCTTTTTTAAAATTCAAAAACTATTTTTGAATCATGATTTTTTTCTTAAATATGTGAACTTTTCAAATTCGTCAACATTTTCTTATTTAGTGAAGTTTATTTTCAAATATGTGAACCTTTTTCTAATCTATGATTTTTTTTAAATTCACAAGCACTTTTTTAACCTTTCTTTCAAATCAGTGAACGTATGTTTAAAATTGATAAACTTTTTTCAATATGCGAACACTTGGGCCGGCCCAACAGGCATCCAACAGGGAGTGATGCGGTGGCCTAGTTGGGCCAAGGCCTAAGAGGTCGCCTAATCGATCGTATAAGCTCATGTAAAAGAATTGGGTCATTCAATTGATGCCTAAAAACATGCTCTCAAACAGATCCTTCTAGCCGTACCGGAACACCCTGCATTCACTAGTAGAAAAAGGGCCTATTATCCCGGTTGATAAGGGTCTTTAATCCCGGTTGGTGAACCGGGACTAAAGGGTCGGTACTAATGCCTCCCCCCTTTAGTCCCGGTTCAATCCAGAACCGGGACTAAAGGCCGCGGCCACGTGGAGCCTTTAACAATCCACCTTTAGTCCCGGTTGGTGTTACCAACCGGGTGTTACCAACCGGGACTAATGGAAATTTTATGATATTTTTTTTTGAAATTTTTTTTTGAAATTTTTTATTTTCAAATTTCTGAATTATTTTAACCCCTAATCTCTAATCAGCACCCCTCATCACTGCTCAGTTTATCCTCTTCTCTAATCACCCTCATCATTCCAAATCACCTAACTTCCCGAACGGTCACCCATCCTCCCACTCACCCAGCCTGAGCACGCTTAACTTCCGGGTTCTATTCTACCTCGTTTCCAAGTCTGCACTTGTTGTTTTCCTGACAATAGTAAGATGTTAATCCTATTAACCCTCAGGAATTTTGCTTGAGCATGAATTGACACATTTCACTGTTTGAGTTTCAAACTATTGTTTTCAAAAACAATAATTATTTAGAAAACAATAGTTATTTTGAATAATTAGTTTGACCATGGTTTGACCATAGTTTGACCATAGTTTGACTACAGTTTGACCAGATTTGACCAAAATTCAAAATAACTGAACAAATTATTTAGTAACACTAATATTCTAGAATAATTAGTTTGACCATGGTTTGACCATTGTTTGACCATAGTTTGAAATTTTTCTGATTTTTCCACTCTAGATATTAAAAGCCCGTAATTTTTTTTTTTGTTAGGTTTTTGAGGATTTTGAAAATGTTTAACGGGTTCCCAGTTAAATTTGGATGTAACTTTTCGAGTAGATGATTTTTCATATAAAAACTTTTTCATCCGAGTTAGTATGCAAAAGTTATGCCCATATTTACAAATTCGGAGAGATTTTGCAAATAAAGTCGAAATTCATATTTGCAAATTTTCCCAACAACTAGACCACATATCACATGGGAAACTTATTTTCTTTTATTTTTGACATTTCCATCATTTTCTTTTATTTTTTAAAATTGAAAAGCGATCCACCGGGGAGGGTAGAGTTTGAAAATGGGACCTTTAGTACCGGTTCGTGGCACGAACCGGGACTAAAGTCTCAACCATTAGTCCGGTTCGTGCCTCAAACCGGGACTAAAGGTCTACTCTTTAGTCGGTTTGAGGCATGAACCGGACTAATGGCATCGCACCTTTAGTCCCGGTTTGAGGCACAAACCGGGACTAAAACACAGTGAACCGGGACTAATGCCTTAGCCGCCGAACCGGGATAAATGCTCACATTAGTCCCGGTTCTGGATTGAACCGGGACTAATGGGCTAAACAGGCATGGACGAAAGCCCTGTTTTCTACTAGTGATTGAACATGATCCATTTATGGACATGCATGAAATGACCCCAAAATTTTGCAGTAGGTCAGCATGCCCACGGTAGGCATCCATGGCATGTTTCAACAAATTCCGACACTCTATGCGAGTTGCATGCCTGGCCATTTATCGGTCATTTTTCACCGAGAGAACTCTAGAAAATGTAAACGGACAAAAACTCAAACAACCGCATGGTGCCTTGAATTGGTCATATAAGCGGTGGAATTTATTTGGCCATTTGAAGGATGTCGAGAAACGATGTGCTCTTGGAAGGAGCCTTCGCCAACCCAACACCCATCATTTAACATGGTATACACTAGTAGAAAAGGGGCAATGGTCCAGCCCGGCCAGCCCATTAGTCCGGTTCAATCAGAATCGGGACCAATGGGGCATTGGACCCGTTCGTGAGCCCGGGGCCGACCGGACTCGTGGGCCATTGGTCCCGGTTCGTCTGGACCTTTTGGTCCCGGTTGGTGGGACGAACCGGGACCAATGGGCCTCGCTCTGGCCCACCACCATTGGTCCCGTTGGTGGGACGAACCGGGACCAAAGGCTGCCCTTTAGTCCCGGTTCAAGTCACCAACCGGGACCAATTAGTTGCCTACATATACCCCTCGCCATGAAAGCGAGCACTCCCAGTGCTCTGTTTTTCGTGGCGGCGAGGGAGAGCTTTAATGGTGCTCTAGCTCACCTCCTATGCACATGAGGTGTTCGATGGAATGCCCGAGCCACACTACTTAAGCTTTCTCCTCTCCAAGCTCGACCTCCAAGCTCCATCTTCCTTAATATTTGTCTAGGTTTAGCGGTCCATCACGTCCCGTCCCCGTCTTCACCGCCGTCGATCGCCCGCGCCGATCTCGTCGCCGGCACCACCGTGGTGAGCCTCTTGTTCTTATCTTCTTTCTGAAAGGAAAAATAATTCTTACTTGTATGTTTATATAGATACTTGTATAATTTTCTTACTTTTATTATTGCATCTTATATAGTGCGATGGTTTTGATATCCGCCCCCGTCGGCCCTCGTCCTGTCTATGATTCGGATGTGGTATATATTATCTTTTCATAACTATTGGTTCATTTATTGTTTATGACAATTATGCCGACAAACGTGACATAGATTTTATTTATCTAGGAGGTTGTTGAACCGGAAATTCCAACCGACCCTATTGTCGAGAGGTTAAATTTAGTTGAAGAAGAAAACAATTTGTTGAAGGAAAAAATTAGAAAAATTGAGGAGGAGAAGATGATATTGGAGTTGCATGTGGCGGATGTCGTCGATGATCACCAGATCAAGATGGATGCAATGCGCTTGAAGATTAGAAAGATTAGAAAATATGTCATTCATACCGAGGCTTGTTATCATTATGCCGTTGGATCAGTTGTTACATTGGTTGCGATTATGATCGCATTTGTTTCGCATTGAAATGTTTTACATAGTTTCAGTGTACGGTTTAATTAATTTAGATGCTCTACAGAGCTTTATGTTGTTAGATGAGAACTATGTATATACTTTGGTTTTAATGTGATGGTGTACCAACCGGGTGTTACTAACCGGGACTAATGGAAATTTTATGATATTTTTTTGAAATTTTTTTTTGAAATTTTTATTTTCAAATTTCTGAATTATTTTAACCCCTAATCTCTAATCAGCACCCCTCATCACTGCTCAGTTTATCTTCTTCTAATCACCTCATCATTCCAAATCACCTAACTTTCCCGAACGGTCACCCATCCTCCCACTCACCCAGCCTGAAAGCACGCTAATTCTTCGGGTTCTATTCTACCTCGCTTCCAAGTCTGCACTTGTTGTTTTCCGACAATAGTAAGATGTTAATCCTATTAACCCTCGTGAATTTTGCTTGAGCATGAATTGACACATTTCATACTGTTTGAGTTTCAAACTATTGTTTTCAAAAAACAATAATTATTTAGAAAACAATAGTTATTTTGAATAATTAGTTCGACCATGGTTTGACCATAGTTTGACCATAGTTTGACTACAGTTTGACCAGATTTGACCAAAATTCAAAATAACTGAACAAATTATTTAGTAACACTAATATTCTAGAATAATTAGTTTGACCATGGTTTGACCATTGTTTGACCATAGTTTGAAATTTTTCTGATTTTTTCCACTCTAGATATTAAAAGCCCCGTAATTTTTTTTCTATTAGGTTTTTGAGGATTTTGAAAATGTTTAACGGGGTTCCCCCGGTTAAATTTGGATGTAACTTTTCGAGTAGATGATTTTTCATATAAAAAACTTTTTCATCCGAGTTAGTATGCAAAAGTTATGCCCATATTTACAAATTTCTGAGAGATTTTGCAAAATAAAGTCGAAATTCATATTTGCAAATTTTCCCAACAACTAGACCACATATCACATGGGAAACTTATTTTCTTTTATTTTTGACATTTCCATCATTTTCTTTTTATTTTTTAAAATTGAAAAAGGCATCCACCGGGGAGGGTAGAGTTTGAATGGGACCTTAGAACCTGTCAGGCACTAACGGGACTAAAGGTTCATTCCATTAGTCCCGGTTCGTTCATCAAACCTGACTAAAGGTCTACATTTTAGTCCCGGTTTGAGGCATGAACCGATGGTCGGCATCAAGATTTTTAGTCCCGGTTTGAGGCACAAACCGACTAAAGGTGCACAGAACCGACTAATGCCTTAGCCGCATCGAATCCGGGATAAATGTCACATTAGTCCCGGCTTTCGATTGAACCGACTAATGGGCTAAAACAGCATGGACGAAAGCCCTGCTTTTTACTAGCGATTGAACATGATCCATTTATGGACATGCATGAAATGACCCCAAAATTTTGCAAGAGGGTCAAGATGCCCACGGTAGGCATCCATGGCATGTTTCAACAAATTCCGACACTCTATGCGAAGTTGCATGCCCTGCCATTTATCGGTCATTTTCACCGAGAGAACTCTAGAAAATGTAAGAACGGACAAAACTCAAACAACTTCGCATGGTGCCTTGAATTGGTCATATAAGCCGGGAATTTATTTGGCCATTTGAAGGACGTCGAAACGATGTGTTCTTGGAAGGAGCCTTCCGCCAACCCGAACACCCATCATTTAACATGGTATACACTAGTAGGCAAGTGGTAGTGCCCTGCCCATTGCTGATTAGTCCCGTTCAATCCAGAATCGGGACCAATGGGGCATTGACCCGTTCGTGAGCCCCGGGGCCGACTGGCATACAGGCCATTGGTCCCGGTTCGTTCGACGACTTTGTCTCCACAGGGACTAATCGGACCCATGGGCCTGCCTCTGGCTCATCACTCATTGGTCCCGGTTGACGAACGAACGACCAAAGGTTGCCCTTTAGTCCCGGGTTAAGTCACCAACCGGGACCAATTAGTTGCCTCATATACCGCTCCGAGCAGTAGCACCTCCTTGGTTCGTTGTAATGGGCGAGCAGGAGAGCTTTGGTGCTCTAGCTCACCTCCTATGCACATGAGGTGTCTGGCGGAATGCCCGAGCCACACTACTTAAGCTTTCTCCTCCAAGCTCGACCTCCAAGCTCCATCTTCCTTAATATTTGTCTAGGTTTAGCGGTCCATCACGCCCCGTCTCCCTCGCTCACCTGTCGATCGCTCGCGGCCGATCTGTCGCCGGCACCACCGTGGTGAGCCTCTTTGTTCTTATCTTCTTTCTCGAAAGGAAAAATAATTCTTACTTGTATGTTTATATAGATACTTGTATAATTTTCTTACTTTTATTATTGCATCTTATATAGTGCGATGGTTTGGTATCCCCTGGCGCCGCCCTCGCCCCTGCCTATGATTCGGATGTGGTATATATTATCTTTTCATAACTATTGGTTCATTTATTCATTATGACAATTATGCCGACAAACGTGACATATATTTTATTTATCTAGGAGGTTGTTGAACCGAAATTCCAACCGAATTCTATTGTCGTAGAGGTTAAATTTAGTTGAAGAAGAAAACAATTTGTTGAAGGAAAAATTAGAAAAATTGAGGAGGAGAAGATGATATTGGAGTTGCATGTGGCGGATGTCGCCGATGATCACAAGATCAAGATGGATGCAATGCGCTTTGAAGATTAGAAAGATTAGAAAATATGTCATTCATACCGAGGCTTGTTATCATTATGCCGTTGGATCAGTTGTTACATTGCTTGCGATTATGATCGTATTT
The DNA here is from genome assembly GCA_021605205.1 of Aegilops longissima. Lineage (NCBI taxonomy): Eukaryota > Viridiplantae > Streptophyta > Magnoliopsida > Poales > Poaceae > Aegilops > Aegilops longissima. The sequence continues at coordinate 560,856,518 of CM038680.1, forward strand.
GTTTTCGTGATTGAAATGTTTTACATAGTTTCAGTGTATGGTTTAATTAATTTAGATGCTCTACAGAGCTTTATGTTGTTAGATGAGAACTATGTATATACTTTCTTTTTAATGTGATGATGAACTTTTATTAATTTGGTCACTTAATTATCTATTCATGATGTTCTGTAATGATTTTTGACACACTTAATTATATATAATGCATGCAGATGAACCGGGAATGGATGTACGGTTCAAGACACACCTTCGAAAGTACATTAAAAATATTGGTTTGAATTCTACCTCTTGCTAATATTTTCAGAGAGAAACATGAACATTTTCTTGAACTTATTTGAAGTAATTTTTATCCTGGTCATTTTCAGAAATGATTTCTGAGGCTCTCACATGTCCCCATTTCAAATTCACAGAAATTTAAACATGGTGCACACATGATGACAAGCTAGTAGAGAGCAAACCAGAACTAGGGATGTGACAATAACGAATAATTTGCATACTATACTTTTTCAAATAAACCCAAGAGTAGACAGCAAAGGCAGGCTAAACTACTTACCAGTCTTTGAAAGGGATGGCTGATTCTCCTCTTGTAACCTGACCATATTCTCTCTTTTTCTTCCGATAAGCTGCATGCATGTGCATGCTGAACTGTTCCCCTTGTTTCGCTACATGATCTTTTGTGTTCATTAAATACAGCTCTGTTGCACGCTGCTCAGAAGTTGTGTCATCTACATTATGTTAAAAGTACAAACTAGAAATCCCATTAAGCTCATATGTTAAAATCTACTAAACCTCACTGATCCCGCCATCGAAAAAGTCGATTTGAAGCTGGATAAGCATGCCTGAGAATACCTTGAGTATCATCACGTAGCTTAGTTGTACCATCCTTATTATTGTCAGAAGACGACGGCATTCCGTCGCTTAAAGGTTCCCGCCTACAACTTACTAATCAACAAAATATACGGTATGCATGCAACCTTATCAGCAATCTTCACACAGTCTTATACCTGCTTCCGTCGTGTAACTATCGTCAACATTTGCATCCACGGGTATGATGCTTGCATTGTAGTCTCCAACATTTATCCGCCCGTAAGTAAGGACTCACAGAATACATACAGCTTGCCACTGTCAGAAATGGACGTGAGACAACATTTATAACCAATCTTCACACAGTACTAGATCGTTGATGGCGCCGCTGTTGCGCCTGCTTCATTTTGGATCTTAGTTGCTAGGTATATGATGTAATTTGTATACACTTGTTTGCAATGCTTAGCATTGTTCTTTTTCTATAACTTGTTCGTGTCTCCACTTTATTTTTTAACACAATATGTAACTGAGGAGACAACCCGGTTGATCTACAATAATGCTATGTAATTAAAGGACCAATCAAGTTGATCTGGAGTGGTGTTGTAAACTCACAAAGCATGAAGACTGGAAAACCTTTAAAAACATTATGTAAACTCACTGATGGTCAGTTATGACAATATAGGTCGATCAAAACACCTCTCAAGTATCCAGTATATGCAGTCCTTTATGCAGAAAGATACCGACATGTTAAGCAACTTCCATATGATAGTACAAGTGATGAGGGAGAACATGAATACTGATAATACTTGTAATTTCCACTGAAAATGAGAAGGGTACCAGGTAAAAGATGAGAGGGTAGGACGATTAGAAATACAGAGATTATAAACAAACCAAGACATAGTGGTGGTGTAAACATATTTAGATTTGAGTTTTTCAAAGTATTAAGAAATAAATGTTTAGGTACAATAGTCCCAGAAACCTTGTAGTGACCTACAGTGAATTCGTTCTATAAGAGATAACATAGATCAAGAGTGCAAAACCTTGCATTGTTTATAGTCTTCTTGTTTGTGCTACCCTGGTTGAACGTCAAAGAGAGATCAGAGACAGACTATTTGGAACATCATGACCCGCTTGTGTTAGCTCCTTGCCTATTTTGTGTAATAATGATGAAGATTATTAGAGGGGCTTGCAGTGCTTACGATACAACAAATGCAGTATGGAGAAATCCCTACAGAACCAAAAACAAAGTGCCTCAATAGAAGGGATTCATAATTTCCGTCAGAGTTGCTACACTATATCTAGATCAGGAATAGGGAACATACTTTTAGTAGACCCCAGAAATTCCAAGAAGAGCTCTTGCATCCCATCGTTCACCATCTCCACCTTAGTCTCTCATCATCCTGCAACAACCAAGAAACGCCCCCAAGAAAATCCAGATTAAAACCGAACCTCAAAAGAAGAAAGAAATCGTTTAGGACTCCATGAGGGGTGCCGACTTCCTGGTAATGCGTCATTCCTTCACGCCAATCCTGATGGCGCTCTGACTAACTTAAAAAATGACATGGCTTTACAAATTCAGACAAGCCAAAGACTATTGCTTTCATATAGATTTTTCATCCATCCATGTAAACAGGGAAGTATGCGAAAAAGTAAGATCAAGATGTAACCATTGCAGGTGAATTCTATTGCACCTGCTGACCGAACTTCCGAAAAAATGACAGAAATAACAGCAGAAGCGGAGTGAGGTATACATTTGGTACCTTAAATCCTCAGAGAAGAAATATCCCAAGAATCAAGTGTTCCACTTCACAACATACTTTTGGAACAAATTTTAAATGAAATTGTTAGGGTCAATTATAGGCTAGCCCTTTTTCTGGTCTATTCGAAAATAAGTTGTGTTGCACACTACTAGAAAAACGGCTATAGACGGATGGACAATATGGCGCATCACATGCATGGCGCTACCATTAGAGATATACAATGGCGCACCTGGTGTGTGGTGCGCCATTAAAAGTTTTGAAAAAATAAAAATAGTTAGATTATCGATCATAGGGATAGTGCACCATTACTAGTTGACATAGTAATGGTGCACCACACCCATCGCGTATGCCATTAGTAGTTTTGAAAAAAGTAAAAATTGTTAGTAATGCATTATGATTAAAGTGCGACATTACCTAATTTTAACTAGTAATGAAGCACTGTTCACTGGTGTGCTATTTAAGTTTTTTCAAAACTAGTAATGGCGCACCTGTAGGTGATGATGATGACCACACCACGGTGCGCCATTACTAACTTGGCCCAACAATCAATGCACACCCCACCCCGACCGACTTTTCAGTTTAAAAAAAATAAAAGAAAATGATGGAAATGTCAAAAATAAAAGAAAATAAGTTTCCTATGTGATATGTGGTCTAGTTTATGTGAAAATTTACAAATATGAATTTCGATTTTATTTGCAAAATCTCTCTGAAATTTGTAAAATGGGCATAACTTTTGCATATGAACTCGGATTAAAAAGTTTTTATATGAAAAATCATCTACCAAAAAGTTATATCCGAATTTTGGAAAACTCAAATCTAAATATGTTTACCTGAGATTAAGCATATTGACCCGAGATTAAGCCAAAGTGACCTGAGATTAAGAAAAAAGCGAAAAAAAATGAAAAAATTTGAAAAAAAATTTTAAAAAATCTGAAAAAAAATTTGAAAAAATTGTTACTAATGACAAGATCTATGTGGGCACCATTAGTATACTAGATACTAATGGCTTCACGGTGGGCTATTCTAATGGCACACTGCAATGCGCCATTAGTATACCGAATACTAATGGTGCATCAAAAAGCGCCATTAGAAAAAAATCTAATGGCGTGGTGTTAGTGACGCATAGAAGCGCCATTAGTAGCGAAACAGGTGCGCCACTAGCAGCCCTTTTTCTAGTAGTGACATGAGCAACCGTCACCAAGAATCGCTGGATGTTTGTGGCCACCGGACTCGACTCTGGAACCGGTCCATATTTGACTATGCAGGAAGGAGAGGAGGCTTCCCACGGAGAGATCCTGAGAGCAAAGAACAAGGAACCATGAATTTGACAGGAGTATTCAGATTTCCAAATTGGATAAAAGGGAGAGGAGTCGCTTACTTTGCTTGATGTGGGAACATGAGGCTGCCGTCAGAAGCGCAGGCCTTGAGCAGCTTGCGCCGCCGCCAGCCGTTGCTTGACTGATTTCTCGCAAACTGATCGCGACCTTCAACCGGGCGTCGCCGTGATCGCTACGCGCTGGATCGAGCCATGACCTTCGATTGATCCCGCTGACCTCCTTCGCTAGTGACCGGGGTCTAATCGGAGCGAGGGCTGATCCAGCCATGACCTTCAACCGATTTCGTCGACTTCCCTCTGCCACTGCAGTGTTTTTTTTCCGTGAGGTTAGCGACCTGGCCTGCACCCTCGGTTGGTTAGATGGTCAGGAGGGTCTCAAGATGGGCAGTTGAGAGGCGAAAGAGATGGACCTTGAAAGAGAGGGTGGCGACGGAGATGGTTGCGACGACGTAGGATTCGCCCCATAATCGGGAAGGCTGCGCCACCGGTCATCTTCTGATCGACTTCTCTTCTTCTCGAAGAGGTGAGGAGGAGATGGTGGGCGACGGTTAGGTCAGATTTGACGGGGGAGAGGATAGGGGCGGAAGCCGGCTGCTAGGCGGCTTGAGGGAGACGAGGTGGTTGGCGGCGATCGAGGCGAGGGAGGGAAGATGGCAGGACTTAGGAGACGAGGCGCCGAGTCACGAATCGGATGCCTTCCTCTCCTGTGTGGAACGAGTAAAACACACAGATCGGGATGCGCCGTGCGGTCATAATCGGGCTGCAAGAAATGGCCCAGTTTACTACAGTGCTTGATTTCAGCCTCTGGAGTAGCAGCGAGGACAGTTGGGTTTTTTTACAGATGCGGAGAGATGCTAGTACACATCAGATCTAACGACTGAGGACGTTCAGATCGTGAAAACGGGCGGCCAGAAACACAAATCGCTGTGAGGGCTCGCTTTAGGTGCGGTTATACTGTCCTTAATTATACCTGGCTCCGTCGTGTAACTATTGTCAACAATTTCAGCTACGGGTATGATGCTTGCATTGTATTCTTCATCACTTCTCCCGCTCTTAAGGCCTGCAATCAGTTTGTCATTGTTAGAAATGCAGGTCTTGCAACTGTAATGAATATTTGGTAGAGTGCATCATACCTGTAGTTACGTCCTCTTCTGGTTGATGTTCGACGCGAAAGTGAATTTTGAAATCGCCATACGCACCTATGGAATGGCAGTTCATGATATAGTCATTGCAGATTTGTATTACTCTGAACTTACTATTTAAAAGATGTATGGATTTGATCCTTTTATTGACTAACTATACAGCGTGTGAACTTATAAAGTTTAGAGTTGTTTATCCTGTTATAATGCTGGAGTTAAAAGTTTAATGTACCTGATGCCATCATCTAAAAAATTCATAGGTATTAATAATATTCACCAGTTTCTTCTTGTTTACTGTGCAGTATTGTCATATGAAGTGAGAGTTGCATGTGCTGATCTGAAGCTTATAATAATCGTTGCTGTACTCTGTAAAGAAATATAAGACTTTTTAATCACGGGAGAGTAATCTAAAAAGTATTGTGGCACTTTTGACCTCATCATTATATTCCGCTCTGCAATATATATGTTTGCAAGTGTTATTGTTCTATCTTGCAGCTTACCAACTATATCCTGTGGACTTTCAAACTACGGAGCACAGGTGGAAGCAACCAAAGGTTTATTCCCAGGCACAGGTGAGTTATTGTTTCTGTTTTCTTCAGTGCCATTTTTGTTGAACAAATTGACTTGTGCCCCAGCGTGTTACAAAACAGGAATATATACAAGTGCAGGATACTCCTTGGTAAAAACATGTGTACTTGCGTCTATTTTTAACATGAAAAACAACCCTAATTACTAATTCCAAACCCAAAGCTGTGTAGAACAGAAAACAATATGGCAGTCTTGCAGTGATTGTTGATAAGCTGGAAGATTTCTAACTGATTTTTTTAGGTATGCCAGAAGCACCAGATTTTGGATGTCTTGAAGTGATGATTAGAGAGAATAGGTATCTGGATCTCCTGAAGATTGCCTACTTGAAAGCCATCTAATTTGCATATACTATGTGAAAGCATCTGTGTGAAAGCACTCGCATCAGGAGTAAAATGATCTGTACGACATGCGATGGATGTATGAGCTGTGAGATGTATGAGATGCGATTGATGTATGACATGTGATGGCTGTATCGAATAATACCTATATCTCGGATCAAGGACGTGTTCGGGCCGGATACTGGACGTGGCCGATGGAGGCAGGCGGCGGGCAATATTTCGTGCGGCTCTCCAGGATCAGCGCCGGATCCTGACGTGTTTTTGCGGCGGATCCCGGACGTGTTCAGCGCGATGGAGGGCGCAAGCGAGGAAAGCGGGCGCGGCGACGGATGACGCGCGGCGGGACCTCGCCGACGGCATGAGACGCCGTCAGACGCGGCGGCGATAGGTTTAGGTTTTTTGTCGTTGGTTAATTCGTAGGTCTTTTTTTGGTTAATCGTCAGAGGTCTTTTTTTCGCCAGACGTGCATGGGTGCGGGTTGGGGCCTCGCGGCACGGGTTTTTTCGTTCGCTGTAATAAGTCTAAGGTGGAGTAGGTAAAAAAACCATGAGAGGTGGGACTAAAAAACACTGAAAGCGTAGACTATCAACTGCTCCATTAGAAGTAGAGATTTGTGGAGAAAATTAAATTGATGCATTCAAACATATGGGACCTGAAAATTTTCACTGGGATACCTTGGTGCCAATTATAGCATACCAAATCCTTCCCCATATCCATGTGAATTAAGTAGCCAATAAGTTTGCGATCCTCTTAAAACTGAAAAAGTAATAAGTTGAGTCCTCCATTATAATAGAAGTATGACTAATGTATTTTCTTTCAATATATTAATTTGAATTTTCAGTTCTATAGTTTTGGTATGTTAATTTGTTGTTTTAGACCCTTCATTTGCATATTTTCCAAACTAAAAGTGCAATAAAAATGTGTTGGAAAACAGAAGAAAGAGGAAAAACAAACTGAAAATAAAAGCAAAGGAGAAATAAACAACAAAATGTCATAATTCTACCTAAACAGATTAATATAGCACAAGAAAATGCATTCCGTGTAAAATGAACCTCCCTGAGACCATACATTTTGCCAAATTTTCCTTTCATTTGTTGTTTTAGACCCTTCATTTGTGTATTTTCCAAAAATAAAAGTTCAACAACAAGGTGTAGGAAAACAGGAAAAAAAGGGGAAAACAAAAGTGAGAATAGATAAATAAACAACAAAATGACATAAATTCTACCTAAACACACTAATATAGCAGAAAATACATTCCGTGTGATATGAACCTCCTGAGACCATATATTTATCCATCGATCACTTTGAGCACACTGAAGATGATGCTCTCGCATTTGCGAAGGCCACTGGGCTAATACTGGAATAGTAAAATAGAGATCAAAGGGTCGAGCACACCAAGTATAGTGATCCATGATAGTATTCAGCAAAGCATCTAACAACTAGTTAAGGGATGCCGATTAGTCAAAACCTATGTGTATATGTGGAGAAAATTAAATTGATGCATTCAACCATATGGTACCGAAAATTTTCTCAGGATACCTTGGTGCCAATTATAGCATATACCATACCAAATCCTTCTCCATATCCATGTCAATTAAGTACCCAATAAATTCTCACGGATCCTCGTGAAACTGAAAAGAAACAATAAGTTCCAGTCCACCATTAGGCATCTGATCAGAACCTACGTTGCGACATAAGTTGAAAACTCAAAGCGTTAAATCTACTCCAATTATGGAAAGCATTGAGTGTGGCGCGTCCGGGAAGAGTGAGAGAACAGAGATGTGCCAAGATTACTACGAAAAAGTCCGTGATCTCGACCACATTAAACCCAGCCAGCCTGCTGTGATCTCATCGATCTTCAAATTAGGCAAGTGAACTTGCATTCCTCTCAGATCATCTCGGCCTTGTATAAGTAGGCGCTAAATCCCATCCAACAGTACTCAACTTCTGCCAAAAAACCAAAATCAAACGCGTCCATGGAGGTGGTGCAAGTCGGCGATGAGGAGGTGCAAGTAAACAACGAGTGCAGCCCGGCGACCCTGGATCTAAACCTCCTCGGCGGTCTCGGCGCTAAGCCAGCTTGGCGGATGGCGGAGGAGAAAGGAAAAGCGTCGAGTGAGCGGCGGGCCTTCGTCGGTGGTGGCAACCGCCGGCGTAAAAACGCCAGCGTGTTCAAGTGCAACTACTGCGCGCAATTCTACCGCGCGCGCTGGTGACCACCGAAGCGCACAAGCGCAGCGCTCCGTCGCCAAAGCGTCGCTGCGAGAAGGCGCCCGGCCTGGCGGTCCACTCTGCCGCACGCCCTTCCCCAACGCTGGCCTATTCCGCGCCGGCGGGTCGTTCCTCGGCGTCGGCGCGTTCTGAGATACGCACCACAACCTCCACTGGTGGGCCTCGGCGTGCCCTCTGAGCTCACCGTCACGCGGCTGCAACCGCCCCTATATACCAGCGGAGGCCTCTACGGCTTTAGCGCGTCGCCCAGGCCCCATCCGCGGTTTCCCCTCGCCCGCGTCGATGACCGCGATCGAGTGGGGTGGTGGCAGCGGCAGTGGCAGTGGCAATGGCGGCGATCGCGTTAATGAAGCGAAGCAAGAAGAGGAGAGATCACCAACACGGTGACTTGACTCTCAAGCTCTAGCTAGCTCCGTAGAGTCTGATCATTGCTCTGTTAGAGCCTTATAAGCTTCGGTCTTGTTGTTGACAATAGTAGTCAATGCTCCCAGTCGTTTAATTAGTTGTTGATAGGAGAAGTTCATTCAGTTCATGGTCGCTTGGCTCTTATGGAAGGGCGCGACAACAGAGTTTTGAAGTCAAGTTCTCGTTGGTTGACCGTCTGTTAGACCTCATCAAATCCACAGCGCATGATTGGTTTAAGGGTGGGGCCTTAATTATGTCTTAAAATCTGCTTGTTTAGGCCTCTATCATCTCGCTCTCATGTTTTGTTTGTATGACCGTTTAGTTTTGTTATATCTCAAAGACATTTGCACTCTTTATAATACAATTCGCTCTTGCATGGTTCAAAAAGGAAGTTCATTAACAGTTCTTTCTTATATTTGTTAGCGCATTGTGAACTAGCTCGTCGATCGGTTCTAACAAGTAAATAAGATTCACCTTTACTTCTACTACATCTAAACATCAACAAATGATATCTCTCCATCGCCTTTGTAATAAAGGATAGGATGGTCACTTTTAAAAGTGTAATACATGGCCTATGTACATACCACACACTTGACCTATTTTTCACTATTTCCTCTTTTGTAAAACCTTCAAAAAAGTGCCAACAAGATTCCAACCCAACACCTATCGCTTAGTACAAGCTAACTCACCAACTGGACTAGTTTTTGTTGTGTCTTGTTACTCCCTAAGTCACGGTTTAGAATCGCACTGCAGTTTTCATGCATTTTCATAATAGAAGAGGATTAAGGCGTGTTGGCAATTAATGCAGAGTTAATTAGGCCATTTGGTCTTGGCGTGGGCTGTATGCGGTCGGTCTCCACCACTACATGCGCTAGGACTGCTCGTTTACAGGCTGTGGGGCAGACCGCATTATTTCTTCTCTAATTTGGCGTCATAGTTAACAATCGATGCTATCAGTACATGGTACAATCAATCACTAACCACCTTGGTCAGAGTTTTCGGTAGCGCCTTGTAAACCGTGATGGAGGAGTACCCTTCGCTTTTATTATTAAATACTACCTCCGTCGAGATTATTGGTCCCATGAGCAAACTAACGTCCGGTTTTTAGGGCCGCTGGATATGCGCATTTAATTCTTTTCTTCAATTCCCTTTGCATCGTACGATTTGTTAGATGCTTTCGTTATTAGTTGCAAAAAGCAGGCAAAACCCCGCAAAACGGATGCCAGTTGTGGACGTGGGCATGATTGGCCGCATGCAAAGCAAATTGTGGCCACTGCATATGCATAAGATAATAAATAAGTGGTCAGTTGACATGAAGAGTAAAGTAATATTTTATGCTTAGTTGGAGGAGAGATATGAGTGAGAATATCAGGCTCTCATGTGATGTCAGTTGCAGCCACGTGCTCCTAGGCACTATGTGAGAGTGAAAGGTGGACCATGTATTAATAAATAGCAGATACTTATAGCTAATTGTTATATATATTAGCTATGAGTTGTTTTTAAAGCCAGCCGTTGGCTATACTATTATAATCATGCTCTAACTGTGGGTACTCGGTTGGCCTTTTCACGCTTGAATCTGCATGTTAGCGTTAGATCATGTGTTGTTAGCGTAAACTTTTCCTTGTACCCGCGCTTCTCCCATCGGGCGAATCAACTCAAATGGAGGTAGTATAATAGCACTAACCAACACGAGATTGTTTTTTTGTTTGCTTTTAGTTTCATTTTATTTTATTTTTCTCTTTATTTTCTATTTTTTTCTTTTTGAAATTCAAAACTATTTTGAATCATGATTGTTTTCTTAAATATAGAACTTTTCAAATTCGTCAACATTTTCTTATTTAGTGAAGTTTATTTTCAAATATGTGAACCTTTTCTAATCTATGATTTTTTAAATTCACAAGCACTTTTTTACCTTTCAAATCAGTGAGCGTATGTTTAAAATTGATAAACTTTTTTCAATATCACGCACTTGGGCGGTAACAGGCATCCAACAGGGTGATCGGTGGCCTAGTTGGGCCAAGGCCTAAGAGATCGCCTAATCGATCGTATAAGCTCATGTAAAAATTGGGTCATTCAACCGATGCCTAAAAACATGCTCTCAAACAGATCCTTCTAGCCGCGGAACACCTGCATTGAACATGGTCCATTTATGGACATGCATGAAATAACCCAAAATTTTGCAGTAGGTTAGCATGCCCACGGTGGCATCCATGGCATGTTTCAACAAATTCCGCACTCTATCGAGTTGCAGGCCTGCCATTTATCGGTCATTTTCACAGAAGAACTCTAGAAAATGTAAACGGACAAAAACTCAAACAACCTGCATGGTGCCTTGAATTGGTCATATAAGCGGTGGAATTTTTTGGCCATTTGAAGGATGTCGAGAAGCAGCGTGCTCTTGGAAGAGCCTTACAGCCCGAACACCCATCATTTAACATGGTATACACTAGTAGAAAAGGGGCAATGGTCGGGCCCGCCAGCCGGTAGTCGGTTCAATCGAATCGGGACCAATGGAATGGACCGGTTAAATGAGCCGAGGGCGGCCGAACAGCGTGGGCCATTGGTCGATTGTCTGGTTTTGGTCCGGTTGGTGGGACGAACCGGACCAATGGGCCCGCTCTAGCCCACCACCATTGGTCCCGGTTGGTGGGGCGAGGCACAAAAGCTCTGCCCTTTAGTCGGTTCAAATCACCAACGGGCCAGACAATTAGTTCACATACCCCTCGCCCAAGCGAGCACTCATTGCTCTGTTTTTGTGGCCGGCGAGGGAGAAACTTTAATGGTGCTCTAGCTCACCTCCTATGCACAGGAATGGAATGCAGGCCACTAGCTTTCTCCTCAAGCTCGACCTCCAGCTCCATCTTCCTTAATATTTGTCTAGGTTTAGCGGTCCGTCCGTCCCGTCCCGTCTTCACCTTGATCGCGGCCCGATCCGTCCTTAGCACCACCATGGTGAGCCTCTTGTTCTTATCTTCTACGAAAGGAAAAAATTCTTACTTGTATGTTTATATAGATACTTGTATAATTTTCTTACTTTTATTATTGCATCTTATATAGTCGATGGTTTTGGTATCCGCCCCGTCGGCCTCGTCTGTCTATGATTTGGATGTGGTATATATTATCTTTTCATAACTATTGGTTCATTTATTGTTTATGACAATTATCCGACAAACATGACATAGATTTTATTTATCTAGGAGGTTGTTGAACCGAAATTCCAACCGACCCTATTGTCGAGAGGTTAAATTTAGTTGAAGAAAACAATTTGTTGAAGGAAAAATTAGAAAAATTGAGGAGGAGAAGATGATATTGGAGTTGCATGTTGCGGATAAATCGATGATCACAAGATCAAGATGGATGCAATGCGCGAAGATTAGAAAGATTAGAAAATATGCCATTCATCGAGGGCTTGTTATCATTATGCCGTTGGATCAGTTGTTACATTGGTTGCGATTATGATGCATTTGTTTCGCATTGAAATGTTTTACATAGTTTCAGTGTATGGTTTAATTAATTTAGATGCTCTGAGCTTTATGTTGTTAGATGAGAACTATGTATATACTTTGGTTTTAATGTGATGATGAACTTCTATTAATTTGGTCATAATTATCCTACTAGAAATACCACTACTAATGGCGCACCTAATATGGCCATTAATGGCGCATCACAGTGCGCCATTGATACTGCCATTAGTAATTTTTACTAATGGCGCTACCTAGTCGCCATTAGTATCTGAGTACTATAATGGCGCACCTATTTAAAGCCAGCCGTTGGCTATACTATTATAATCATGCTCTAACTGTGGGTACTCCGGTTGGCCTTTTCACGCTCGAATCACACGCCGTTAGCGTTAGATCATGTGTTGTTAGCGTAAACTTTTTCCTTGTACCTGCGCTTCTCCCATCGGGCGAATCAACTCAAATGGAGGTATTATAATAGCACTAACCAACACGAGATTGTTTTTTTTGTTAAGCTTTTCGTTTCATTTTATTTTTATTTTCTCTTTATTTTCTATTTTCTTTTCTTTTTAAAATTCAAAACTATTTTGAATCATGATTTTTTCTTAAATATGTGAACTTTTCAAATTCGTCAACATTTTCTTATTTAGTGAAGTTTATTTTCAAATATGTGAACCTTTTTCTAATCTATGATTTTTTTAAATTCACAAGCACTTTTTTAACCTTTCTTTCAAATCAGTGAACGTATGTTTAAAATTGATAAACTTTTTTCAATATGCGAACACTTGGGCCGGCCCAACAGGCATCCAACAGGGAGTGATGCGGTGGCCTAGTTGGGCCAAGGCCTAAGAGGTCGCCTAATCGATCGTATAAGCTCATGTAAAAGAATTGGGTCATTCAATTGATGCCTAAAAACATGCTCTCAAACAGATCCTTCTAGCCGTACCGGAACACCCTGCATTCACTAGTAGAAAAAGGGCCTATTATCCCGGTTGGTAAGGGTCTTTAATCCCGGTTGGTGAACCGGGACTAAAGGGTCGGTACTAATGCCTCCCCCCTTTAGTCCCGGTTCAATCCAGCTAAGGACTAAAGGCATGACCACGTGGAGCCTTTAACAATCCACCTTTAGTCCCGGTTGGTGTTACCAACCGGGTGTTACCAACCGGGACTAATGGAAATTTTATGATATTTTTTTTGAAATTTTTTTTTGAAATTTTTTATTTTCAAATTTCTGAATTATTTTAACCCCTAATCTCTAATCAGCACCCCTCATCGCTGCTCAGTTTATCCTCTTCTCTAATCACCCTCATCATTCCAAATCACCTAACTTTCCGAACGGTCACCCATCCTCCCACTCACCCAGCCTGAGCACGCTTAACTTCCGGGTTCTATTCTACCTCGTTTCCAAGTCTGCACTTGTTGTTTTCGACAATAGTAAGATGTTAATCCTATTAACCCTCGTGAATTTTGCTTGAGCATGAATTGACACATTTCACTGTTTGAGTTTCAAACTATTGTTTTCAAAAACAATAATTATTTAGAAAACAATAGTTATTTTGAATAATTAGTTTGACCATGGTTTGACCATAGTTTGACCATAGTTTGACTACAGTTTGACCAGATTTGACCAAAATTCAAAATAACTGAACAAATTATTTAGTAACACTAATATTCTAGAATAATTAGTTTGACCATGGTTTGACCATTGTTTGACCATAGTTTGAAATTTTTCTGATTTTTTCCACTCTAGATATTAAAAGCCCCGTAATTTTTTTTCTATTAGGTTTTTGAGGATTTTGAAAATGTTTAACGGGGTTCCCCCGGTTAAATTTGGATGTAACTTTTCGAGTAGATGATTTTTCATATAAAAAACTTTTTCATCCGAGTTAGTATGCAAAAGTTATGCCCATATTTACAAATTCCAGAGAGATTTTGCAAATAAAGTCGAAATTCATATTTGCAAATTTTCCCAACAACTAGACCACATATCACATGGGAAACTTATTTTCTTTTATTTTTTTGACATTTCCATCATTTTCTTTTATTTTTTAAAATTGAAAAGGCGATCCACTGGGGGGGGGTAGAGTTTGAAAATGGGACCTTTAGTACCGGTTCGTGGCACGAACCGGGACTAAAGGTCTCAACCATTAGTCCCGGTTCGTGCCTCAAACCGGACTAAAGGTCTACTCTTTAGTCCCGGTTTGAGGCATGAACCGGACTAATGGCATCAGACTTTTAGTCCCGGTTTGAGGCACAAACCGGGACTAAAGGGCACAGGTGAACCGGGACTAATGCCTTAGCCGCACGAACCGGGATAAATGCTCACATTAGTCCCGGTTCTGGATTGAACCGGGACTAATGGGCTAAACAGGCATGGACGAAAGCCCTGTTTTCTACTAGCGATTGAACATGATCCATTTATGGACATGCATGAAATGACCCCAAAATTTTGCAGTAGGTCAGCATGCCCACGGTAGGCATCCATGGCATGTTTCAACAAATTCCGACACTCTATGCGAGTTGCATGCCTGGCCATTTATCGGTCATTTTTCACCGAGAGAACTCTAGAAAATGTAAGAACGGACAAAAACTCAAACAACTTCGCATGGTGCCTTGAATTGGTCATATAAGCCGGTGGAATTTATTTGGCCATTTGAAGGATGTCGAGAAACGATGTGCTCTTGGAAGGAGCCTTCTGGCCAACCCGAACACCCATCATTTAACATGGTATACACTAGTAGAAAAGGGGGCAATGGTCCAGGCCCGGCCAGCCCATTAGTCCCGGTTCAATCCAGAATCGGGACCAATGGGGGCATTGGACCCGGTTCGTGAGCCCCGGGGGCCGACCGGGCTACATGGGCCATTGGTCCCGGTTCGTCTGGACCTTTTGGTCCCGGTTGGTGGGACGAACCGGGACCAATGGGCCTCGCTCCTGGCCCACCACCATTGGTCCCGGTTGGTGGGACGAACCGGGACCAAAGGCTGCCCTTTAGTCCCGGTTTAAGTCACCAACCGGGACCAATTAGTTGCCTACATATACCCCTCGCCATGAGCGAGCACTCCGGTGCTCTGTTTTTCGTGGCCGGCGAGGGGAGAGCTTTGTGGTGCTCTAGCTCACCTCCTATGCACATGAGGTGTTCGATGGAATGCCCGAGCCACACTACTTAAGCTTTCTCCTCTCCAAGCTCGACCTCCAAGCTCCATCTTCCTTAATATTTGTCTAGGTTTAGCGGTCTATCACGTCCCGTCCCCGTCTTCACCGCCGTCGATCGCCCGCGCCGATCTCGTCGCCGGCACCACCGTGGTGAGCCTCTTGTTCTTATCTTCTTTCTGAAAGGAAAAATAATTCTTACTTGTATGTTTATATAGATACTTGTATAATTTTCTTACTTTTATTATTGCATCTTATATAGTGCGATGGTTTTGGTATCCGCCCCCGTCGGCCCTCGTCCTGTCTATGATTCGGATGTGGTATATATTATCTTTTCATAACTATTGGTTCATTTATTGTTTATGACAATTATGCCGACAAACGTGACATATATTTTATTTATCTAGGAGGTTGTTGAACCGGAAATTCCAACCGACCCTATTGTCGAGAGGTTAAATTTAGTTGAAGAAGAAAACAATTTGTTGAAGGAAAAAATTAGAAAAATTGAGGAGGAGAAGATGATATTGGAGTTGCATGTGGCGGATGTCGTCGATGATCACAAGATCAAGATGGATGCAATGCGCTTGAAGATTAGAAAGATTAGAAAATATGTCATTCATACCGAGGCTTGTTATCATTATGCCGTTGGATCAGTTGTTACATTGGTTGCGATTATGATCGCATTTGTTTTCGCATTGAAATGTTTTACATAGTTTCAGTGTATGGTTTAATTAATTTAGATGCTCTACAGAGCTTTATGTTGTTAGATGAGAACTATGTATATACTTTGGTTTTAATGTGATGATGAACTTCTATTAATTTGGTCACTTAATTATCTATTCATGATGTTCTGTAATGATTTTTGACACACTTAATTATATATAATGCATGCAGATGAACCGGGAATGGATGTACGGTTCAAGACACACCTTCGAGTACATTAAAAATATTGGTTTGAATTTTACCTCTTGCTAATATTTTCAGAGAGAAACATGAACATTTTCTTGAACTTATTTGAAGCAATTTTTATCCTGGTCATTTTCAGAAATGATTTCTGAGGCTCTCACATGTCCCCATTTCAAATTCACAGAAATTTAAACATGGTGCACACATGACAAGCTAGCCCAGAGCAAACCAGAACTAGGGATGTGACAATAACGAATAATTTGCATACTATACTTTTTCAAATAAACCCAAGAGTAGACAGCAAACTCAGGCTAAACTACTTACCAGTCTTTGAAAGGGATGGCTGATTCTCCTCTTGTAACCTGACCATATTCTCCTCTTTTTTCTTCCGATAAGCTGCATGCCTCTGTGCGTTGAACTGTTCCCTTGTTTCGCCTGCGTATCTTTTTTGTTCATTAAATACAGCTCTGTTGCACGCTGCTCAGAAGTTGTGTCATCTACATTATGTTAAAAGTACAAACTAGAAATCCCATTAAGCTCATATGTTAAAATCTACTAAACCTCACTGATCCGCTATCGAAAAAGTCGATTTGGAAGCTGGATAAGCATGCCTGAGAATACCTTGAGTATCATCACGTAGCTTAGTTGTACCATCCTTATTATTGTCAGAAGACGACGGCATTCCGTCGTTTAAAGGTTCCCGCTCTACAACTTACCAATCAACAAAATATACGGTATGCATGCAACCTTATCAGCAATCTTCACACAGTCTTATACCTGCTTCCGTCGTGTAACTATCGTCAACATTTGCATCCACGGGTATGATGCTTGCATTGTAGTCTCCAACATTTATCCCGCCCGTAAGGACTGCAACACAGAATACATACAGCTTGCCACTGTCAGAAATGGACGTGAGACAACATTTATAACCAATCTTCACACAGTACTAGATCGTTGATGGCGCGCGTTGCTGCGCCCGTCTATTTTGGATCTTAGTTGCTAGGTATATGATGTAATTTGTATACACTTGTTTGCAATGCTTAGCATTGTTCTTTCTTATAACTTGTTCGTGTCTCCACTTTATTTTTTAACACAATATGTAACTGAGGAGACAACCCGGTTGATCTACAATAATGCTATGTAATTAAAGGACCAATCAAGTTGATCTGGAGTGGTGTTGTAAACTCACAAAGCATGAAGACTGGAAAACCTTTAAAAACATTATGTAAACTCACTGATGGTCAGTTATGACAATATAGGTCGATCAAAACACCTCTCAAGTATCCAGTATATGCAGTCCTTTATGCAGAAAGATACCGACATGTTAAGCAACTTCCATATGATAGTACAAGTGATGAGGGAGAACATGAATACTGATAATACTTGTAATTTCCACTGAAAATGAGAAGGGTACCAGGTAAAAGATGAGAGGGTAGGACGATTAGAAATACAGAGATTATAAACAAACCAAGACATAGTGGTGGTGTAAACATATTTAGATTTGAGTTTTTCAAAGTATTAAGAAATAAATGTTTAGGTACAATAGTCCCAGAAACCTTGTAGTGACCTACAGTGAATTCGTTCTATAAGAGATAACATAGATCAAGAGTGCAAAACCTTGCATTGTTTATAGTCTTCTCTTGTTTGTGCTACCCTGGTTGAACGTCAAAGAGAGATCAGAGACAGACTATTTGGAACATCATGACTCCGCTTGTGTTAGCTCCTTGCCTATTTTTGTGTAATAATGATGAAGATTATTAGAGGGGGTTTGCTGTGCTTACGATACAACAAATGCAGTATGGAGAAATCCCTACAGAACCAAAAACAAAGTGCCTCAATAGAAGGGATTCATAATTTCCGTCAGAGTTGCTACACTATATCTAGATCAGGAATAGGGAACATACTTTTAGTAGACCCCAGAAATTCCAAGAAGAGCTCTTGCATCCCATCGTTCACCATCTCCACCTTAGTCTCTCATCATCCTGCAACAACCAAGAAACGCCCCCAAGAAAATCCAGATTAAAACCGAACCTCAAAAGAAGAAAGAAATCGTTTAGACCCATGAGGGGTGCCGACTTCCTGGTAATGCGTCGGCCCTTCACGCCAATCCTGATGGCGCTCTGACTAACTCTTAAAAATGACATGGCTTTACAAATTCAGACAAGCCAAAGACTATTGCTTTCATATAGATTTTTCATCCATCCATGTAAACAGGGAAGTATGCGAAAAAGTAAGATCAAGATGTAACCATTGCAGGTGAATTCTATTGCACCTGCTGACCGAACTTCCGAAAAAATGACAGAAATAACAGCAGAAGCGGAGTGAGGTATACATTTGGTACCTTAAATCCTCAGAGAAGAAATATCCCAAGAATCAAGTGTTCCACTTCACAACATACTTTTGGAACAAATTTTAAATGAAATTGCTAGGGCCGAATTATAGGCTAGCCCTTTTTTCTGGTCTATTCGAAAATAAGTTGTGTTGTACACACTACTAGGAAAACGGCTATAGATGAGATGGACAATAATGGCGCACCACATGTGTGGTGCGCCATTAGTATATAGCAATGGCGCACCTGGTGTGTGGTGCGCCATTAAAAGTTTTGAAAAAAATAAAAAAAATTGTTACTAATGGCGCACCGTGGGATAGTGCACCATTACTAGTTGACATAGTAATGGTGCACCACACCCACCGTGCGCCATTAGTAGTTTTGAAAAAAAAGTAAAAAAAAATTGTTAGTAATGGCGCACCTGTGGACAGTGCGACATTACTAGTTTTAACTAGTAATGGCGCACTGTTCACTGGTGTGCTATTACTAAGTTTTTTTCAAAACTAGTAATGGCGCACCGTGGTGTGATGATGGCGCACCACACCACGGTGCGCCATTACTAACTTGGCCCAACACCGAATGCACACCCCACCCCCCGACCGACTTTTCAGTTTTAAAAAAAATAAAAGAAAATGATGGAAATGTCAAAAAATAAAAGAAAATAAGTCTCCCATGTGATATGTGGTCTAGTTTATGTGAAAATTTACAAATATGAATTTCGACTTTATTTGCAAAATCTCTCTGGAAATTTGTAAAATGGGCATAACTTTTGCATATGAACTCGGATTAAAAAGTTTTTTATATGAAAAATCATCTACTCGAAAAGTTATATCCGAATTTTGGAAAACTCAAATCTAAATATGTTTACCTGAGATTAAGCATATTGACCCGAGATTAAGCCAAAGTGACCTGAGATTAAGAAAAAAGCGAAAAAAATGAAAAAATTTGAAAAAAAATTTAAAAAAATCTGAAAAAAAATTGGAAAAAAATTGTTACTAATGGCGCACTTCTATGTGGTGCACCATTAGTATACTAGATACTAATGGCGCACCGTGGGCTATTCTAATGGCACACCTGCGGTGCGCCATTAGTATACCAGATACTAATGGTGCACCAAAAGTGCGCCATTAGAAAAAAAATCTAATGGCGTGGTGCTAGTGACGCACATGTAGTGCGCCATTAGTAGCGAAAACAGGTGCGCCACTAGCAGCCCTTTTTCTAGTAGTGACATGAGCAACCGCTCGCCCGCGCAATCGCTGGATGTTTGTGGCCACCGGACTCGACTCTGGAACCGGTCCATATTTGACTATGCAGGAAGGAGAGGAGGCTTCCCACGGAGAGATCCTGGAGCAAAGAACAAGGGAACCATGAATTTGACAGGAGTATTCAGATTTCCAAATTGGATAAAAGGGGAGAGGAGTCGCCTTTACTTGCTTGATGTGGAACATGAGGCTGCCTGCCGTAGCGCAGCGCCAGAGAGCAGTTGCCGCCGCCGCCGCAGTCGTTGCTTGACTGGATTTCCCTCGCAAACTGATCGCGACCTTCAACGAGCGATCGCCGCCATCGCGCCGCTGGATCGAGCCATGACCTTGATTGATCCCGTTGACCTCCTTCGCTAGTGACCGGGCCCGAATCGGGCGGCTGATCCAGCCATGACCTTCAACCGATTTCGTCGACCTCCCCTCTGCCACCGTGCACTTTTTTCCGTGAGGTTAGCGACCTGGCCTGCACCCTCGGTTGGTTAGATGGTCAGGGAGGGTCTCGAAGATGGGCAGTTGGAGGCGCAGCGAGATGGACCTTGAAAGGGAGGGTGGCGACGGGAGATGGTTGCACGTACGTAGGATTCGCTCCACAATCGGGAAGGCTGCGCCACCGGTCATCTCTGATCGATCTCCCTCTTCTCTTCTGATGAGGTGAGGAGGAGATGGTGGGCGACGAGGTCGACAGATTTGGGGGAGAGGATAGGGGCGGAAGCCGGCTGCTAGGCGGCTTGAGGGAGACGAGGTGGTTGGCGGCGACTGAGGCGAGGGAGGGGAAGATGGCAGGACTTAGGAGACGAGGCGTCGAGCCGCCGACCGATTCGTTCCTCTCCTGTGTGGAACGAGCAAAAACACAGATCGGGATGCGCCGTGCTCATAACTGGGCTGCAAGAAATGGCCCAGTTTACCACAGTGCTTGATTTCAGCCTCTGGAGTAGCAGCGTAGGACAGTTGGGCCAGTTTTTTACAGATGCGGGAGAGATGCCAGTACACATCAGATCTAACGACTGAGGACGTTCAGATCGTGAAAACGGGCGGCCAGAAACACAAATCGCTGTGAGGGCTCGCTTTAGGTGCGGTTATACTGTCCTTAATTATACCTGGCTCCGTCGTGTAACTATTGTCAACAATTTCAGCTACGGGTATGATGCTTGCATTGTATTCTTCATCACTTCTCCCGCTCGTAAGGCCTGCAATCAGTTTGTCATTGTTAGAAATGCAGGTCTTGCAACTGTACGAATATTTGGTAGAGTGCATCATACCTGTAGTTACGTCCTCTTCTGGTTGATGTTCGATGCGAGTGCTTTTTGAATTCCCCATACGCACCTATGGAATGGCAGTTCATGATATAGTCATTGCAGATTTGTATTACTACGAACTTACTATTTAAAAGATGTATGGATTTGATCCTTTTATTGACTAACTATACAGCGTGTGAACTTATAAAGTTTAGAGTTGTTTATCCTGTTATAATGCTGGAGTTAAAAGTTTAATGTACCTGATGCCATCATCTAAAAAATTCATAGGTATTAATAATATTCACCAGTTTCTTCTTGTTTACTGTGCAGTATTGTCATATGAAGTGAGAGTTGCATGTGCTGATCTGAAGCTTATAATAATCGTTGCTGTACTCTGTAAAGAAATATAAGACTTTTTAATCACGGGAGAGTAATCTAAAAAGTATTGTGGCACTCCTTGACCTCATCATTATATTCCGTCTGCAATATATATGTTTGCAAGTGTTATTGTTCTATCTGCAGCTTACCAACTATATCCTGTGGACTTTCAAACTACGGAGCACAGGTGGAAGCAACCAAAGGTTTATTCCCAGGCACAGGTGAGTTATTGTTTCTGTTTTCTTCTGTGCCATTTTTTGTTGAACAAATTGACTTGTGCCCCAGCGTGTTACAAAACAGGAATATATACAAGTGCAGGATACTCCTTGGTAAAAACATGTGTACTTGCGTCTATTTTTAACATGAAAAACAACCCTAATTACTAATTCCAAACCCAAAGCTGTGTAGAACAGAAAACAATATGGCAGTCTTGCAGTGATTGTTGATAAGCTGGAAGATTTCTAACTGATTTTTTTAGGTATGCCAGAAGCACCAGATTTTGGATGTCTTGAAGTGATGATTAGAGAGAATAGGTATCTGGATCTCCTGAAGATTGCCTACTTCTGAAAGCCATCTAATTTGCATATACTATGTGAAAGCATCTCTGTGAAAGCACTCGCATCAGGAGTAAAATGATCTGTACGACATGCGATGGATGTATGAGCTGTGAGATGTATGAGATGCGATTGATGTATGACATGTGATGGCTGTATCGAATAATACCTATATCTCGGATCAAGGACGTGTTCGGGCCGGATACTGGACGTGGCCGATGGAGGCAGGCGGCGAAGCAATATTTCGTCGGCGTCTCCAGGATCAGCGCCGGATCCTGGACGTGTTTTGCGGCGGATCCCGGACGTGTTCAGCGCGGATGGAGGGCGGCGAGTGAAGCGTGGCGGCGAAGGGATGAAGGACGGCGGCGAAGGGAGACCTCGCTCGACGGCATGAGACGTCGCTCGTACGTGCGGGCGATAGGTTTAGGTTTTTTTGTCGTTGGTTAATCTTCGTAGGTCTTTTTTCGTTGGTTAATCGTCGTAGGTCTTTTTTCGCTCGTACGTGCATGGGTGCGGGTTGGGGCCTCGGCACGAGGTTTTTTCGGTTCGTGGTGGCTAAGTCTAAGGTGGGAGGAGGTACCAAAAAAACCATGAGAGGTGGGACTAAAAAAACACTGAAAGCGAGACTATCAACTGCTCCATTAGAAGTAGAGATTTGTGGAGAAAAATTAAATTGATGCATTCAAACATATGGGACCTGAAAATTTTCACTCGGGATACCTTGGTGCCAATTATAGCATACCAAATCCTTCCCCATATCCATGTGAATTAAGTAGCCAATAAGTTTGCACCGATCCTCTTAAAACTGAAAAAGGGGAAATAATAAGTTCGAGTCCTCCATTATAATAGAAGTATGACTAATGTATTTTCTTTCAATATATTAATTTGAATTTTCAGTTCTATAGTTTTTGGTATGTTAATTTGTTGTTTTAGACCCTTCATTTGCATATTTTCCAAACTAAAAAGTGCAATAAAAAATGTGTTGGAAAACAGAAGAAAGAGGAAAAACAAACTGAAAATAAAAGCGCAAAGGAGAAATAAACAACAAAATGTCATAATTCTACCTAAACAGATTAATATAGCACAAGAAAATGCATTCCGTGTAAAATGAACCTCCCTGAGACCATACATTTTGCCAAATTTTCCTTTCATTTGTTGTTTTAGACCCTTCATTTGTGTATTTTCCAAAAATAAAAGTTCAACAACAAGGTGTAGGAAAACAGGAAAAAAAAGGGGGAAAACAAAAGTGAGAATAGATAAATAAACAACAAAATGACATAAATTCTACCTAAACACACTAATATAGCACAAGAAAATACATTCCGTGTGATATGAACCTCCCTGAGACCATATATTTATCCATCGATCACTTTGAGCACACTGAAGATGATGCTCTCGCATTTGCGAAGGCCACTGGGCTAGATACTGGAATAGTAAAAATAGAGATCAAAAGGGTCGAGCACACCAAGTATAGTGATCCATGATAGTATTCAGCAAAGCATCTAACAACTAGTTAAGCAGGATGCCGATTAGTCAAAACCTATGTGTATATGTGGAGAAAAATTAAATTGATGCATTCAACCATATGGTACCCGAAAATTTTCTCTCAGGATACCTTGGTGCCAATTATAGCATATACCATACCAAATCCTTCTCCATATCCATGTCAATTAAGTACCCAATAAATTCCTCACGGATCCTCGTGAAACTGAAAAGGGAAACAATAAGTTCCAGTCCACCATTAGGCATCTGATCAGAACCTACGTGACGACATAAGTTGAAAACTCGAAACGTTAAATCTACTCCAATTATGGAAAGCATTGAGTGTGCATGGGCGCGTCCAGGGAAGAGTGAGAGAGAACAGAGATGTGCCAAGATTACTACGAATAAGTCCGTGATCTCGACCACATTAAACCCAGCCAGCCTGCTGTGATCTCATGCGATCTTCAAATTAGGCAAGTGAACTTGCATTCCTCTCAGATCATCTCCGGCCTTGTATAAGTAGGCACGCACAAATCCCATCCAACAGTACTCAACTCGTCTGCCAAGAAAAACCAAAATCAAACCGCGTCCATGGAGGTGGTGCAAGTCGGCGATGAGGAGGTGCAAGTCGGCAACGAGGAGGTGCAGCCGGCGCCGGCCCTGGATCTAAACCTCCTCGGCGGTCTCGGCGCTGAGGCGAACGCCGTGGCGGAGGCGGAGAAGGGAAAGGCCAAGTCGAGTGAGGCGGCCGGGCCTTCGTCGGTGGTGGCAGCCGCCGGCGGCGAGAAGCGCCGCGTGTTCAAGTGCAACTACTGCCCGCGCAAGTTCTACACGTCGCAGGCGCTGGGCGGCCACCAGAACGCGCACAAGCGCGAGCGCTCCGTCGCCAAGGGCGTCGCTGCGGGGCGGGGCGCCGGCCCTGGCGGTCCACTCGTGCCGCACCACCTTCGCTTCCCCAACGCCTGGCCCTATTCCGCCACCGGCAGGTCGTTCCTCGGCGTCGCGGCGCCGTTCTACGGGATGCACATGCACCACAACCTCCCTGGGTGGGCCTCGGCGGCCCAGCCGTCCCTCGCCGGGCTCACCCGTCACGCCGGCACCGACCGCCCTATATACCCGCGGGCGGAGGCCTACGGCTTTGGCGCGTCGCCCAGGGCCCCCATCCCGGCGGTTTCCCCTCGCGCGCCGTCGATGACCGCGATCGAGTGGGGTGGTGGCAGCGGCAGTGGCAGTGGCAATGGCGGCGATCATAGCGTTAATGAAGCGAAGCAAGAAGAGGAGGAGATCACCAACACGGTAGACTTGACTCTCAAGCTCTAGCTAGCTCCGTAGAGTCTGATCATTGCTCTGTTAGAGCCTTATAAGCTTCGGTCTTGTTGTTGACAATAGTAGTCAATGCTCCCAGTCGTTTAATTAGTTGTTGATAGGAGAAGTTCATTCAGTTCATGGTCGCTTGGCTCTTATGGAAGGAGCGCGACAACAGAAGTTTTGAAGTCAAGTTCTCGTTGGTTGACCGTCTGTTAGACCTCATCAAATCCACAGCGCATGATTGGTTTAAGGGTGGGGCCTTAATTATGTCTTAAAAATCTGCTTGTTTAGGCCTCTATCATCTCGCTCTCATGTTTTGTTTGTATGACCGTTTAGTTTTTGTTATATCTCAAAGACATTTGCACTCTTTATAATACAATTCGCTCTTGCATGGTTCAAAAAAGGAAGTTCATTAACAGTTCTTTCTTATATTTGTTAGCGCATTGTGAACTAGCTCGTCGATCGGGTTCTAACAAGTAAATAAGATTCACCTTTTACTTCTATACAACCTCTAAACACATCAACAAATGATATCTCTCCATACGCCTTTGTAATAAAGGATAGGATGGTCACTTTTTAAAAGTGTAATACATGGCCTATGTACATACCACACTCGGCGGCCTATTTTTCACTTTATTTCCTCTTTTGTAAAACCTTCAAAAAAAGTGCCAACAAGATTCCAACCCAACACCTATACGCTTAGTACAAGCTAACTCACCAACTGGACTAGTTTTTTGTTGTGTCTTGTTACTCCCTAAGTCACGGTTTAGAAGTCGCACTGCAGTTTTCATGCATTTTCATAATAGAAGAGGATTAAGACGTGTTGGCAATTAATGCAGAGTTAATTAGGCCATTTTGAGTGCTTGCGTGGGCTGTATGCGGTCGGTCTCCACCACTACATGCGCTAGGACTGCTCGTTTACAGGCTGTGGGGCAGACCGCACATTAATTTCTTCTCTAATTTGGCGTCATAGTTAACAATCGATGCTATTTTCCAGTACATGGTACAATCAATCACTAACCACCTTGGTCCCGGAGAGTTTTCGAGCGCGCCTTGTAAACCGTGATGGAGGGAGTACCCTTTTCGCTTTTATTATTAAATACTACCTCCGTCCGAGATTATTGGTCCCATGAGCAAACTAACCGCGTCCGGTTTTTTTAGGGCCGCTGGATGTACGCATTTAATTCTTTTTCTTCAATTCCCTTTCGCTGCATGCGTGCACGATTTGTTAGATGCTCGCGTTATTAGTTGCATGGAAACTAAGCAGGCAAAGAGCCCCACGCAAAACGGATGCCAGTTGTGGACGTGGGCATGATTGGCCGCATGCAAAAGCAAATTGTGGCCACCGGCTGCATATGCCATAAGAGCAAGTACAATAAGGTACAGTCAGCAGCTTGTAAGGAGTAAAGTAATATTTTATGCTTAGTTGGAGGAGAGAGGATATGAGTGAGAATATAAGCAGGCTCTCATGTAAGTGTCAGTTGCAGCACGTGCTCCTAGGCACTATGTGAGAGTGAAAGGTGGACCATGTATTAATAAAGTAGCAGATACTTATAGCTAATTGTTATATATGTTAGCTATAAGGTTGGGTATAGATGACATGCCACTTTTTTAAAGCCAGCCGTTGGCTATACTATTATAATCATGCTCTAACTGTGGGTACTCCGGTTGGCCTTTTTCACGCTTGAATCACACGCCGTTAGCGTTAGATCATGTGTTGTTAGCGTAAACTTTTTCCTTGTACCCGCGCTTCTCCCATCGGGCCGAATCAACTCAAATGGAGGTAGTATAATAGCACTAACCAACACGAGATTGTTTTTTTTTGTTTGCTTTTCGTTCCATTTTTATTTTTATTTTTCTCTTTATTTTCTATTTTTTTTTCTTTTTTGAAATTCAAAAACTATTTTTGAATCATGATTGTTTTCTTAAATATGTGAACTTTTCAAATTCGTCAACATTTTCTTATTTAGTGAAGTTTATTTTCAAATATGTGAACCTTTTTCTAATCTATGATTTTTTAAATTCACAAGCACTTTTTAACCTTTCTTTCAAATCAGTGAGCGTATGTTTAAAATTGATAAACTTTTTCAATATCACGAACACTTGGGCCGCCCAACAGGCATCCAACAGGGAGTGATGCGGTGGCCTAGTTGGGCCAAGGCCTAAGAGGTCGCCTAATCGATCGTATAAGCTCATGTAAAAGAATTGGGTCATTCAACCGATGCCTAAAAACATGCTCTCAAACAGATCCTTCTAGCCGTACCGGAACACCCTGCATTGAACATGGTCCATTTATGGACATGCATGAAATGACCCCAAAATTTTGCAGTAGGTTAGCATGCCCACGGTAGGCATCCATGGCATGTTTCAACAAATTCCGACACTCTATGCGAGTTGCAGGCCTGGCCATTTATCGGTCATTTTCACCGAGAGAACTCTAGAAAATGTAAGAACGGACAAAAACTCAAACAACCGCATGGTGCCTTGAATTGGTCATATAAGCCGGTGGAATTTTTTTGGCCATTTGAA
Organism: Aegilops longissima; assembly: GCA_021605205.1. Lineage (NCBI taxonomy): Eukaryota > Viridiplantae > Streptophyta > Magnoliopsida > Poales > Poaceae > Aegilops > Aegilops longissima. The sequence goes on from CM038680.1 coordinate 560,883,709, forward strand.
GGATGTCGAGAAACGACGTGCTCTTGGAAGGAGCCTTCTGGCCAACCCGAACACCCATCATTTAACATGGTATACACTAGTAGAAAAGGGGGCAATGGTCCAGGCCCGGCCAGCCCATTAGTCCCGGTTCAATCCAGAATCGGGACCAATGGGGGCATTGGACCCGGTTCGTGAGCCCGGGGCGGCCGAACAACGTGGGCCATTGGTCCCGGTTCGTCTGGACCTTTTGGTCCCGGTTGGTGGGACGAACCGGGACCAATGGGCCTCGCTCCTAGCCCACCACCATTGGTCCCGGTTGGTGGGACGAACCGGGACCAAAGGCTGCCCTTTAGTCCCGGTTCAAGTCACCAACCGGGACCAATTAGTTGCCTACATATACCCCTCGCCCGCGAGCAGAGCACTCTCATTGCTCTGTTTTTCGTGGCCGGCGAGGGGAGAGCTTTGTGGTGCTCTAGCTCACCTCCTATGCACACGAGGTGTTCGATGGAATGCCCGAGCCACACTACTTAAGCTTTCTCCTCTCCAAGCTCGACCTCCAAGCTCCATCTTCCTTAATATTTGTCTAGGTTTAGCGGTCCGTCACGTCCCGTCCCCGTCTTCACCGCCTTCGATCGCCCGCGCCGATCTCGTCGCCTGCACCACCATGGTGAGCCTCTTGTTCTTATCTTCTTTCGAAAGGAAAAAATTCTTACTTGTATGTTTATATAGATACTTGTATAATTTTCTTACTTTTATTATTGCATCTTATATAGTGCGATGGTTTTGGTATCCGCCCCCGTCGGCCCTCGTCCTGTCTATGATTTGGATGTGGTATATATTATCTTTTCATAACTATTGGTTCATTTATTGTTTATGACAATTATACCGACAAACATGACATAGATTTTATTTATCTAGGAGGTTGTTGAACCGGAAATTCCAACCGACCCTATTGTCGAGAGGTTAAATTTAGTTGAAGAAGAAAACAATTTGTTGAAGGAAAAAATTAGAAAAATTGAGGAGGAGAAGATGATATTGGAGTTGCATGTTGCGGATATCGTCGATGATCACAAGATCAAGATGGATGCAATGCGCTTGAAGATTAGAAAGATTAGAAAATATGCCATTCATACCGAGGCTTGTTATCATTATGCCGTTGGATCAGTTGTTACATTGGTTGCGATTATGATCGCATTTGTTTTCGCATTGAAATGTTTTACATAGTTTCAGTGTATGGTTTAATTAATTTAGATGCTCTACAGAGCTTTATGTTGTTAGATGAGAACTATGTATATACTTTGGTTTTAATGTGATGATGAACTTCTATTAATTTGGTCACTTAATTATCCACTACTAGAAATACCACTACTAATGGCGCACCTAATATGGCCATTAATGGCGCATCACAGGTGCGCCATTGATAGCACGCCATTAGTAATTTTTACTAATGGCGCACCACCTGGTGCGCCATTAGTATCTGGTATACTAATGGCGCACCACCTAGTGCGCCATTAGTATATGCGAGGGTGCGCCATTAGTATGCCTCCCAGGGGCATGTATACCCAGGTGCTTTGGCATACTAATGGCGCACCACCTCTGGATGCGCCATTAGTAACCGCAGCATACTAATGGCGCACTTCCCGGTGATGCGCCATTAGTATGCACTGTCATACTAATGGTGCACTGTCATGTGATGCGCCATTAGTATGAATATTAGGTTTTTTTTATTTTTTTATTTTCTGTTTTTTGCACAGGTTATAAAATGTATAATTTGACAAAATATAGACAGCACACATCAACAATAGATTCATCAAATACAATAGAAGATTAGTCTTTGAATACAATTCATCATATTAGTCTCCGAATACAATTCATCATATTAGTCTCCGAATTGAAAAGACCGAACAAAGATAGAACATTATATTACAAGTCTCGAGACCGCGAGTAGCGAGTTTATCTTCGCATTACAAGTCGATATCGATCATCTAAACTACCATCACATAGAAGAGAGCTGCGGTCATCACGATGAGCATCATCACGATGAAACTTCGTCTTCATCCGGTTCCTCAAAGGCTCCCTCCCTCTCCGCTAGATAGCGGGCGTATCTAGATTCGGCCTCGGCCCTAGTGGTGTACCCTTTGTAACTGTTACCGCTGAATCGGTGAACCTGTCTCCGACACTCCTCCCGATCATCGTAGACTCCGGGAACCTTACCCTTGTACCACGACATACGTCGGCATCGCTATGCACTAGCCAAGCGAAGCGTTAGTACCAATTCACAGACAATACATAAGCAATATATAAATATGCAACAGAGCGATCGGAAGAAAAAGCAAGACATTAATAGCATCGATTACATCTAAGTTGGGCGACTCTCGAAACCAAAGAGACATACTACAAGTTCATTAAAGTTTAATTACAACATGAGCCAATCGATGTTTCAGAACTAGACAACTCGACTCAAGGGACGGGCGTGGATGAAGCCGCCGTCTATCGTGGGAGTCATGAAAGAGCAGGCGTTGTCATCCTGCATTTGTAGCATTGTGTCGATGTCACTTGTTGGACGGTTGATTTCGAGGTAGAACTGCCCGAGTGCGAAGGACATCTTGATGGATGATTTCCGCAAACTCCATTGGATGCGAAAGAATTCTTGTCGGAGGTCCGCGTCCTGGATTGCCGACACGCCGCGGCCCAATCTTGGGTTTACTCGGTGGCGAAGTTGATGATGGTCCCGTCACGATCGCCCGCATGTGATGGATGGCGTAGTAGGCACCCTTCGACCGCCAGCGGCTGCTTGACGAGCGAGCGTCGTGTTGGGGAGAACACGTGTTTGCCGTGCTACGAATAGGCCGGTGAAGGTGCCTCCAGATTTGGCGTGGCAGGGAGAACATCATCAAGAACCTTCTTGACATTTGTGTAGTCTACGTTCGTTGACGGTCCGGGTCGAAATCGTGGCCATGGAATATTTGGGGCTTAGGAGGATGGCGTGCAGCGTGTGTCACTGCAGAAAACACGGAATGTTAAAAGAAAAAGCGATCGAAATGTAAGAATTCATATGTTACGGGCGGTTGAGGGAGGACTTACTCGGGAAAGTAAGGCACGAGGAAGTTATCCTTATCTTGGTTTGCGAATGGCGCCTTGAGGTAAGAACTTCGCGACTTGCGGTCCCAGCGCTGCCCAAGATCTTGGCACGCATGTAGAAGGGGTCGACTATCACGATGTCCGGGTCTTGTCGCGAATGATCCGCATCTCCATACTCAGCGAAAATAGCGAGCGAAGGTGTAGTGCAGCGGATGAAGGTTCAACATAGCGTGGATGTCATCAAAAGCAGGACGATCGTCGCCCGATGGAGTTATCCACAAAGCCCTTGCCCTCTGGCACCTTGGCCGCGAAACCGGGTATGCCACATCCTTCTCCACGAGGCGCCGCTTCTCCAAAGAAAGAACACTGTCATGCAGACTCCGCATAGCACGGTTGCAGCATTGAGCATATTTGTCGGTAGCATCG